>JAULKM010002388.1:4227-15338 GCA_032355605.1 Rubia tinctorum | reverse complement strand
GTGATTATCGTTAGTTGATGTTAGGTTATAATTGGGTGTGACAACTAATTATGATTATTGATTGATGAAATTTCTTAGAATTAAGGTGATTTTAAATGGGTTTGACTAATTATAAATGTGTCTCACAAATAATGATTAACATGAATGCCGATCCTCGTAGTCGTTATTAGTGGATATACTTGTGCTATCTAAATATTTATCGCTTGTAGGATATTGTGTTAGTTTTATTGGTTCTCCATATGTATTGCTATCTGCGGGGAAGTCTATGACGTCGATTGTGTAGGGTAACCCGAGGGTAAGGGTTATTGTGTGGCGCCGATTGCCCACTCTAACTATAACCGAGGATAGGCGATTAATATCTTCACTCGAAAGGTGTTGATAAGTTCTCCACAATATGTGATTAATGCATAAAAATATGATAATTATTCGATGATCAAAGGATAACTAGAAATGTAAACCAATTGCGCCCAAGACTCGTTATAATTTTTATTCCGCCTTTCGTGGTAGTGTGATCGTATTTGCATCGTTCTCTATAATTGTTTGTTAATTTAGTAGTTTAAAGTAAGCGTAGTATTTTCAAAAACAAAAACTCCCCACTTTGTTACCACACACGTAGAGTGACTTCTTCTTTTGTTTTTTTAACAACGTTTAACACTCGATAAAGCCCCTTTTTACTCGTGGACGACCCTGACTTGCTACTATCTACTTTATAGTAGTTAGCCGCAATTAGGGCATATAAATACTATCTTTGAGAGGCACGCCGACGACCTCCCATCAAGTAAGGCTTGACCATTCATTAGTTAAAATCAAATCTTTTCATTAGTGTTTATTTATAAAGGGTCAAGTTATTAGGGTTGAACATTGATTAGTTATGTTAGAACAATTTCATAGGTGTTTATGTATGGAATGTCAAGTAAGAGCAAGTCCAACAGATTCTTCAAAAAATTCTCTAAAATGGAGAATGAAAACTCATATTCTCTATATTTTTTTGGTTCAACTCCAATAGATTCTCTATTTTGCATAACTTTGTGTTTAGTAAAACAATAATGATCTTCTTTTAATAATACAATAATGAATACTTTAACCACTACAAAATGAGAAAGTCTCTTGTTAGACTCACTTTAATAGTTAGACCAATCATGGAAAACCATGTTTCAATAACTTTTATAGTAAAAAATAAGTATTAATATATTACGATACATTATAAAAGTTATAGGAATCTCGTTGGAATAAATAAAAACAAATACTAAATCACCTCATTAGTCATGTCAAATATAAAATGACAATGTCGAACGATTAATCGGTCTAAAACAAGACGTTTTGCTATAAAATAAACTATAAATAAATAAGCATATTTATTTATAAAAAAAATTTAAAAAATCATTATTTTAAAAAAAATAATGAATATATACCTATTATAAAAAAAGAATAAAGTGCTAAAATGACCCCGACTTTAGGATGAAAGTGTCAATATAACTCTGCAATCTCAGAAAGTGCCAAAATAAACCTTGACTCCGCTGACTTTTTAGTCAACGGTTTGATTGCTGGATTTAGTTGAAAAGACCATTTTCCCTTGTCAAAAAAGAAAAAGAATTAAATACTTCTTCTCCTTCAACATTTTTCGACCGACCACCCCTTATTTCTTCTTAATCCAAAATTTGGCCCGGTAGAACAACGGGCTCGCCGGCGGGCCTCTCGTCAGACTTTCCGCCGCCGCTGGCGAATTTCACGAATATGACCCCATTTGTTTTTTGTAATTTCATAGCCACCAGAATTTCTAAAATTTCACGTTTGGTGGTTGTAATCATAGCCCCTCAATTCTAGAGGCTGTTGGTTTGAACTAACCCATTTGTTCAATATTCTCCATTACCATTTCCAAATGCAAAAATTGTGTTGATAATATGATTAAATTAGTCTTCCCAATAGATTTATGTGGTTATTGCGAGTAAATGAAGGAGTGAGCTGGCGCAGTTTTTGACCTAAACTACGTTGTTCAATTGCTCCAGCCACAACGTTATACGTTGTTCAATTGCTCTAGACAAAAGGGATTGGAGACAGAGTCACGGTCAGCCGGCGATGCACCATTGTTGAAGGACTTGGAGGCGAAGGACACGGGCGGACGACAGGAGTCGATGGGGCTTTTGGTGGTGGTGAGAAGAAGGTGAAGAATTTGGGGAGAATAGGGGGCTTCGGTGCTGGAGGATAGGCCGGGGAGAGGTGGGGGATCTAGGGAGAGGCAGCAGGCTAGGGGGGAGACGATGGGAGGCAGCGGTATAATGCCACCAGTGGTGCTCACGACTGCGACAACAAAGAATAAAGATAGTTTGTAGTAAGGGGGCATTTTTGTCATTTCATTTTATAGTCATTCCTGAATTTATTTGGTCAATGCTAGAATTAGGGAGTTTGGTTATATCGGCATATTTTTTTTGAAAGTTAGGGTCAGATTGGCGCATACGATAATTAGTTAGGGTTAAATTGAGACTTTCTGAAATTGCAGGGTTATATTGGCACTTTCAACATAAAGTCAGGGTTATAAATGTTTTTAACCTAAAAAATTGTAAGTAACGACTACTTTTTAATGAACGTTGTCAGTTAACATTTGTTCCAACGCATGAAAGTTACGGTAGTCATGAAAGCTAGATATAGAAAATATTTACATAAATAAAGAAATTTCTTTTAAATTAAAGGTGGTTGACATTAATAGAATTAAATTTCTATTTCTCCGAATATTTCATTCTCTCTCTACCAATATAGAGAATGAAACCCTATCTTTCCTCCGATTCTCTATTTTAGAGAACCATATGAAGCATCTGTTGGAGCTGAAAATGATCAAAATCTCCAAATATGCCCAAAATCTCCATTTTGCATAATCTGTTGGATTTGCTCTAAGGGTTGTTCGTTGATTCCTCAAGGTCAAACTTTTTCAATAGTGTTTATGTAAAGAAAGTCGAATAAGAGTTTACCGTTGATTAATTAAGGTGAAACCTTCATTATTAGTGTTTATTTATATAAAGTCAAATATGGGTTGACCGTTGATTAGTTAAGTTACAATCATTTTATTAGTGTTTATGTATGGAAAGTCAAATAAAAGTTGACCATTAATTATTTAAGGTCAAACCTTAGTAATTAGTGTTTATGTATGAAAGGTTTGGTAAGGGTTTACCATTGATTAGTTAAAGTCAAACCATTATATATGGAAACTCAAATAAGTTTGACTGTTTATCAGTTAAAGTCAAATTATTTTATTAATGTTTATATATGGAAATTCAATTAAGGGTTAATCATTGATTAGTTACAGTCAAACCATTTTATCAGTGCTGATATATGAAGAGTCAAGGATTAACCATTTAGTAATCGTTCGCATAACCTTTTCATTAGAATTTATGTAACTAAAGGTCAATTAAGTGTTTGCCGATTATTGATTAAGGTCAAATTTTGATTATTTATTTTTAGGTTTAGAAAGTCAAGGTATAACCTATAATCTTACTGAAAAAGTAACTCGTAGCCATGTCACATTTGCCACATGTCACCCATGGAATTAGCCACGTGTCAAATGTAATAAATTAAATGTAGTGTTCGAATCATATGTGATCGAAGTAGAATATTAATAAATAAACTCTATTTTTCACCAAATAACATTTTATATACTACTAATTTTATATAGTTATGAATTAGTAGTATATAAAAGTTTATTTAATGATATTCGTCTTCGATCACATATGAATTGAACACTACATTTAATTTTTTTAAATTTGAAAATATAAAAATAAATTCATAGTTAAAATTATAGTTATAAAATCTTTTAAAATTAAAAATAAAAGGAATTGCATAAAAAATTAAAATAAATTTTAGTTTTGTTAAAAATTAAAAATTATTTTTTAGTTTTGTTAAAATTTTAAAATTACATTATTTATATATATAAGTATATATACGTATATATTCCCTATTTTAAATCGATCATAGTAAGGGTGTTATCTAGTTTTTCAAAAGAAATGGAGTTGCATAAAAAATAAAAACTTATATTTTAGTTTTGTTAAAAAAAATAAATTACATTAATATATATATATATATTTAATTATTTTAAATCATGCATCGCAAGGGTATTATATATAGTTATTCATATTCTTATAAATACCATGTCTTGCGAAAGCGACGTGCGACGTCGGTTACAGTAATAAGCGACGCCGTTAAGCCGAATATGCTTGCGATGTTGGTCATTTCATGTCTGCGAGAGGGACGTGCAACATCGGTAAGCCAGACATGCGTGCGATGTCGATCATTCCATGTTTGCAAGAGGGGCGTGCAACGTTGGTCAGAATAATAAGTGACGTCGATAAGCCATACATGCGTTCGACGTCGGTTATTCCATGTCTGCAAGAGGGATGTGCGACGCGACGTCGGTAAGCCATACATGCGTACGACATTGGTCATTCCATGTTTGAGAGAGGGACATACGACGTTGGTCACAATAATAAGCAACGTCGGTAAGCCAGACATGCGTGCGACGCGATCATGTTAGACTTTTTACCTCAATTTTTTAAAAACTGAGGTAAAAAGTGTACTTTTTATCTCAATTTTTTAAACTAAGGTAAATAAAATCTTTTAATTAAAAAACCGAGGTAAAAGAACTTTTTACCTTGGTTATTTGATGTTAAGGAAAAAACCCAGGTAAAAAAGATAAAGTAATAGGTCATTTTTCTTGAAGTGATAAATGTACAAGATATTTGGTGATGAATGCTGTGAGTAGAAAAATGAGAGCGAAGTTGGGTGTTAGTAAACTCAGTTCCACCGTTGCTCTGCAAATTTTTAATAGAGCAGGAAAATTGATTCTCCAAAAGTCTTTGAAAAGCGACAAACACATTAAAGAAATATGATTTACGCCTCAATGGATAATACCAAGTGAAACAGAAGAAATCATAAATGAATATGGCATAGTAAGAAAAATCAAATGCAGCAGTAATGGGTGCAGGGCCCCATAATTCACAATGAATTAATGACAATAAAGAGTCTGCACCTTTTGAGTTCTCCAAAAATTAAAGACGTTTGCTCTTATCTCTTTCACATGAATAACATAATGAATGCTTAGGCAATAAATATGTAACTGAGAGAAAACCTTGTTTATTTATTAGAGAAAATACTGAAAAAAGTTGTGGCCCAAACGTACATTCCAAAATAGAAAGAAAACTCGATTTTTCTGTCACTGAATGTGAACAACAAGAGCGACACCACTTTTATCCAAAACATATATATAGCCCTATTTCACACCATCCTTGGCCACAACCTTACTTATGGACCAATTCTGAATAACAAAAGATTTATCATCAAAGCATATGACAACATTTAAATCCTTTGTCAGCATACTAATAGAAAGAAGAATTTTGGGGATAGCGGGAACCACCAATATATCAGATAAATATAGGGCATCACTTAATGGACAAAATCCATTATGATTAATTGATAATGTATGGTCATTTCCAACAGTGGCAGAATTTTGCCGGTATACGGCGTGACATTACCCAGGCAAAAAGTGGAGGCAGTAAGATGACTTGTGGCACTAGAGTCAATATACCAGTCAAATGAAGGGGAACGAGGCTCCTTAAGAGTCATAGATGAGTGAAAATTATCAACGAGATTAGCAGAGTACATAGAGTGAGTCAAAGAGGAAAGTTTGTGACAACGAGCAGCAGTACGGCCAAACGTGTTACACCATTGAAATTTTGGAGTCCAACAACAACCCCGACCACTGGGAGTGGAGCTACTAGAAGTAGATCAATCAGAAGTTGAAGAGCCAGGCCGTCGGCCAAGGCCACGCGTGGAGAACTACCACATCGGCGGGTGAGATACAGGCGAATTACAGGGAGTGCGAGTGTGGCTGATTTCCGATGCGACGAACACTGAAGAATGGGTTTCAACACAGTCTAATGCAGTGGTTCGTGACTCTGAGTTCACGCCACGACCTCAGCGTAAGTTGGCAGAGGATTTTGAGTGAGTTGGATGCTCGAGAACTGGAGAAAATTTAGCCCGAGTGCCATGAGAAACCAGAGAACGGCGTCTTTGTTGCTCACAAAAAAAGTCAAGGGTAATGAGTTAACCAAAGAGATCCTTAAATTTGTGGTGCGGATTTGCAACGGAACCCGTGCCTCGTCGAAGAGAGTTTAATTTATCACTGAGCTGCTGTTGGAATAGTGTTCTTCAGTCAATGTACATTTTCCATATATAGTTTGAGGATTAATTACAGAGATAATTAATTCAGTTATTTTGAGTGATCGGAAAGTTTAGTTGGAAACTTCTATCGATCAGCTAGTATCAATTATATTGGGCTTGCAGCTTATTATGACTAAACCTATAGGGTCACACAAAATGCATGAAATTGGATAAAAGAAATGACTATTGGGCAAGGAGCTCATATAGTATTTATATGAGAATTGAGTTTAGAACTCATTTAGTCTAATTGGGCTGGGCCCAAATTGACTTGTATTAAGGTTTCTTGGATTAATGATTATTTTGTATATATACATATTTTTACAATTCTGTTCAGAATAACATTATTAGAACTCTATCCGTTCCAGATGGCAGATACTAGAAACCAATCCAAACATTCTCAGAAAACAAACATCACCGAAAAGAGAAGGACAAATACTAGGTCTTTGCTTGCTGATCAACGTTCTAAGCTGACGGCGGTGTAGGCGATCCGATTGTGCTATGTGGATACGTATAGAGGAATCACATATGAGATTCTCGTCTCCGTGGTTGATCGAATCTGATGGTAAAACACGCTTCAAAGGTAATCTAAACTCTTAGATAGATTCGAATTAGATACATGCATGAGATCCGGAATTAGATAATTGATTTTCCGCTAAATTAGATTTAATCAATTCCCAACAACTGCAACTCATTGCTTAGAGAGGAATTCTGAAACATGGAATATAGACGATCCTAGATGGTCTTTGACGACGATCAACCAATTGTCTCACACATAACGTCGTCCAAAAGTGTCGAACGAATGAGGCTCTGCAATCTTTTTTCTTCAGCAACCCAATTCGCGAAAGCTTTAGGGTTAGCATCCGACGAGAATTCAGCCGCTGCAAAGGTACATGAGGAAGTCGGCTTTGGAAAATAACCATCATGGAGCCAAAAAGGCCCTCTGATTCGAGTACAATTTGTATTTGAGTATCCCAGGACATGAAATTTAAGGAGGACAACTTGAAGGGAAGAAGATGAATGAGAGTGGAGAGAGGGAGAGTTTCAGAAGCCATGAAAAAAATGTGGAAAATGAAGTAGACGTCATATAAAGTCTGGGGTAAAGACAAGATCCAAGAAAATAGGAAGATAAAAAGTTTCAAAGAAGAATGAGTTAGACAGTTGAGCAGAAGAGGAACGGATGAGTAAATTTGGAAGTAGAAGAGTCCTGGGAATCCGATATCATAATTTTGTAGGTTTAATGTCTTGATTTTATATTCAGATAAATGTGGTATTTAACCGTATATACAAGGATATATGAGTAAATGTACAATACATGCTATAAGGTTCTAGATGAGACTAATCATATACTATCAATGGGTAAGTTTAGGGAAGGTGTTATTTTTAAAACTTATGAAATAATTACTGTATACAAAGTTTTAACTATACTGATTAACAGTTAGACGGATGATTATTATGTAAATAATAGAATTTGTGATAGGGATGGAGTTTTTGTTAAAGATGAAAATAATTTTAAAGATTATTAAAGAAATTATCAAAAGATGTTGGATTAAAACATTCTCTCTCCCATTTTTTTCTCACGTCTTCTTCTTGCTTGTCGATTCACTCAATTTTTCTTTAATTTCTTCACCCTTGACCGTAGGATTCGCTCTATTTCACGATATTCGGTCGTGAATCACGTGATTTATCCTCCAAGTTTGTTTACTTGTTTTTTCCCGATTTTGTAACCCAAATATTATATAACTTCTCTATCATGGATATGAAATCAATCAATTTCAAAAGAGATGATTTTTTTGGATTCGATTTGTTTTATTGTGATTGGTTAGCTTTTGGTTATGTTTGATCGGAATTATGGATGTATAGTGTGTTTTTGTTATTTTTGAAGATTAAAAAGATTGTCTTTTCTGTGGATTTTCTGTAATTTTAATTTCAGTGTATGGTATTTAAATGCAGTGATGTTGTTTAGTACATTTTAGTTGATGTTTATAAGTATATATCAATTTTGTTGATATTTATGTAATTTCAGTTGATGTCTACATGTTTTTGTTGAGTTTTATTTTGTTGATGTTTCAGTTCCAGTGACAATCAACTGATAATGATGAGATTTCATATTTTCATCATTAATTTGATCTTCTAAGGCTGAGTCAAATCGATGTTCAATGAAATTCAAGGGATGAGAAAAGTCAAGATTAGAAGGATTGGATTATTTGATATTAGTGTACTTAGAAAGATCTCTCTAATGTTTGTTATAGTTTTGTGTTGAATAATATTATGTTGATGTTAATTTTTTTTGAGTTGAGAATAACATATAGTCTGAAGATTTTTTAATGTTATATCCGTCCGATCCATTTGTAAAATAAACACTTTTGAAGTGTTTTCATTTTCAAAATAAAAGTTATGTAGGCTTTTTTCTTTCCTGTTGATGTTTTATGTGTTTCGAGTTGATATTATATGGATTCCATTGAGGATCTTTGTTCGCCCAGAGAGGAAATAACAAGGAAGGAGAGAAAGTGTTCATTATGTTTATAAACCTTTTAGCAGAGATCCCTATAATTTTGTGAACCTTAAAAAAAATACAGAAAATAAAATAGTTACCAAAATTACCCCATGTCTATTCACCACCTTAGGTTATCTATGTTTTAATCCCGGCACTAACCGTTTGTCGGTGTAATAGAGACTTTCTCATTACTGTATATTTTAATTTAAATATTGTATATTTTAAATTAAATATATAAAGAGATGTGTTTGTATAAAGAGTACGTCTCTTGAAAGACGGTCTTTCCATAAGCAATGGAAAGATCAGGGACTCAAGTGCAACTTATCACAAAAAGATGAAAAAATTTCGATTTAAACCAATCAAAGTCCGGAACAAATTCGGGTTATAAGCTATTTGGATAAATCACATGCCATAACATATTTAGAGTAAAACATAAATTTATATGTTTTACTCTAAATATGTCATGTTTTTAATCAAAACTTAAATGTTTCACTTGCAGTTAATGCAGAGTATAAAATCCCAACACGATATTATTCTAATTAAACCCCGTCTTCCATATGCCTATGGAAAGATGTTTTTCCCAAGACTTTGTCTTGTATAAAATATAATATTTAGGCTGAAAATAAACTAAAATTAAAATTGGTATATATATGACCTATTCAGTCCTAGTCAATTAAAACTAACCAGCGAAATCACCGCTTTTCTGGACCAAATCGACTTTCGAAATACATAAGGGTCAGTCACGCCGCTTCGCCCCAAAGTAACCAATCCCGAGAATGAAGGAAAGCACTGCTCACCATCATACCCTTTGTTAGACAAAGATCTAGTAGAGGGCAGCGTGATATGCGGGTCACAATCACATGATCAAGGCCCAATGAATAAAGAGAAACAACACCGGACAAGAAAAGTTATTTTTTACTCTCGGAAATACATAAGATAGAGCAACACTGAATTGAGCGTCGGGACTTCCTCCCCCAAGACCACCTCGGGGGTGTTTGAATGTCCTTGAAGAGACTGGAGTCGTCGTAGTTAATTCTAGGAACTAACAGCACTCAAAAGGAATCCTTCGCATTAGTGGTGTCGTCTGAAGGGTCGTTATTTTTGTTTTCAAGTTTTAGTAATCCACAGGAAAGGATGGAGCTCATGCAAGAGCTAACACACGCACAATAGACATGCAGAGCAAATAGACGGTCCTCACACCCGAGAAGCCAGTGAGTTGAAAACTAGTTCACCAAGACAGGTTAAAATTGCAGTAACAGTATATCTACACAAACATAAGTTCGTTATGCTAAAAACGACCTGTGGCAAAGGCACGCTCCCACTTTATAACAAATTATGTGTGAAAAACAGACATATAAGCAAAAATATTACCCAATTTCTTTTATATAGAGGATAACACCATAGAGATTGCTTAGCCACAGAAATAGGTGCACCGAATCAATAATAGATGGAGATACAAAGGAATATAATCCGAAGAGAATTAGTAAGCAAAGACACATTAGTATCGCGTGAAAAACATTAGCACTAGGGAGATAAGAAGAGTCATTGCATAATCAATAAGAGCTTCATTAATCTTGGATCCATACGAAAACTAAAGATTGCAGCAAAATTGCTTGCCCAGCTAGGAAGCTTCCCATAGGAAGAATTACAACATATTATTTCCGAACCTAGTACATAAATAAATAACTACTTAGGTCCTTAGCTATGTGCTAGTAAGGCCATAAAGTCTTAAAGGCAAGTAGATAAAGAATGGTCGCCCATTCTCCCATTGCACCCCATTTATTTCCTAAAGTACCCTCCATGAATGGGAACTATCTTCCTCATCAAGTGTTGAGGGCGTATTAGAAAGCAAAATCACCACCAACTTTTATAGTATACTTGCGGAATAAAAAGTATCAAATGACTTTTAGAAGTCTGACTACTTCTCAATGCAATTAAAGTAGAGTGTGTTAGTCGAAGAATCGTAAACCGTCTCACCTTGATATAGGGAAACACATTTAGTAATGATTACATAATTGAAACTTCAAATTATATTGCATTAATTCCCCTACTTTCTGCCCATTAATAACCAACTCCCAGTATTATAGGGATATCAAACGTCACTTACCCTAAGGATATATAATTACACTCCAATTACCAAACATCATGATAACTATTAGCCCACTGGCTATAAAATCAATCCCATAAAAAGCTTCAAAATACATATTATACCCACGAAACCATTCAACTTTGCTTCATTCACACAACGTGACCAATACGCACCAATGTTGTTTTTTCCTCCACACACTGCCTTAATCACGACACCATGCTCATCGATCTCAGGCCCGACCCTAAAGGGGAGACATATGAAACCTTTGCTTTGGGGGGGGGGGGGGGGGGGGGGGGGGGGGGGGGGGGGGGGGGGGGGGGGGGG
>JAULKM010002368.1:0-15339 GCA_032355605.1 Rubia tinctorum | reverse complement strand
ATGGTTGCCCGTTACATCGTACCGAAAGATCGGTAAAAATTGTTGTACTAAAACTTAGCCACCCGACTTCTTTAATTATGTATTTAGTGTTCTGATTTTACGCTTGGGGAAGCAAATAGAAATCCCCCTACCATTCTTGGTAGTTTCATTAAAAAAAAGAGTGAGTAAAGATAACCGATCAACAAAAGTATGGGTAACAAGTCAATTACTCTCCTCTGCCTCATGGTGCTTGCCCTCGTCATCTTCTCTGAGGTCACTGCAAGGGATTTAGCTGAGGGTAAGATATAGTTGAAACATTCATATATTTCTTTCCATTAGTATTATTAACCTTTGTCTCAAAAATAGATTATTATTAAAACCTACATTTGAGATAATTGCTATTTAGTTTTCGTTATTAATCAATGTATGTACATGGTATAATGTTGATGTGGTTTATCCGGGTAGAGACAGATATTTTTTATGGTAAGGTTTAGTAGAAAAATCATTAAAATTAATAATTAGAAAAATATTCAAATTTATTCTCAGTAATTTTCTTCTTGGCTGGAGTTGGAGCTCAAAGTAGTTTCACCCCTGTGGTCTTGGCGAGGGTTGTAGCCCAAGTAGTTCCACCCCCGTGGTTTATATTATAATATTATATATATAGAATTAAAGCCATTGATATTCTCCCGTTACCATTAGATAGTTCAATCCAAGAATTTTGTGATATCTTATCATGATTATAGCTACTTAGCAATACCATGTACATATATTCTTCCGTTTAACACATGTTTTACAGATGTGGTTGAGACAAATGGTTTTTGTGGCCATGGTCACGGTCACGGTGGTGGTGGCGGCGGCCACGGAGCTGGAGGGGTAAAAGGAACCATGGGATGGGGTTAAGGAGACCACCACAAAGGCGGGAGGCACCCCGGAGGTTGTAAGCATGGGTGATTGGACATGGTTTTCACGGGGTTGCAAGTGCTGCTCATATGCTGGTCAGAAAGATGTGGATTATATTCCGTCTGATGAATCCATGACTCACAATTTAATTTTCATGAAGATCATCTCTTTAAGTGCTGCTTATATGCTGGTCAGAAAGCTGTGCAATACGTTATATTATTTGATTAAATAATATCACATCTATTCAGATTGATCCAACTTTGTATGCATTCATCATTTCTGTTTTCTATTGTAATATTATGTTGTTAATTTATTAATAATGAGCTACTTATGTGCATGGCCGGTCCAATGTATTTTGAGACCCTGTGTGAAGATTTTATTTTGAGCCCTTAATATTATTTTTTTGTATCAATATAACATATTAAAAGATTTTTTTGCAAATTTAGAGTATATTATTTCAATTAAACTATTAAAAAAGTTAGAATATAGAATTAGAACAATAAATCTGAATAGTGGAGCAATAAAAAATTCAACGTGAGTGTAAACTATCCAAATTTTATAAGTTCTTCAATTTTTAGTTCATTGAATCAATAATTACATGAACAACAGAAAACATAGAACTATGCCAATTAATATATTTAAATCACGATAATTTACACATAATATTAAATAAATGATTACACACATATGATTAGACCAGACCGTATAAGCTTCATAAATTAAATAGATCATTTTATAAATCTTAATGTAAATGAAGGGGGTAGTAATTGAATTTTATAAAATTTCATCATTAAATAGTTAATATAGTTGTATTGATGATTTAGTGATGGAATATTTAGAAAAAGGGCCGATATCAAAGAAAAAAAGCCACACTATAGTATTAAGAAAAGAAAGAAAGGGCACTGTTTGAAACAAAACTAAAAACAAAATAAGAAGGGGCCGATATTTTTAAAAACAAAGATGGTAAGAATTTTGGGCTCAACCCTTGTACTCTTTCAGTAATTTAAATGTTGTCTCTAAATAATATTAAATAAAAAATTGAAACTAACCCATATTAACTAAATATTAACCCACTCTTGTGCTCTTTTTGTAACTAAAAAGGAAAATAAGCTCAGCTGAACCACCGTACCATCAATAATTAAAAAGAGAGAAAAAAGCAAAATAGAATTTTTCCTATTGATAAAAATTTTGGGCCCTCTCAAATATCGGGTCTAGTGTGGGCGCACAACCCGCACTGCCTTTGGGCCGACCCTGTGTGTGAAGCCTTTCACATATATGAAATCTGTTAAAGTGGCAAAAACAATGATAAAAGAGAACATAAATGTGCAAATGTGGTAAATTGTAATAGCATACACAGGGTGCTCTAAATTTTTAAAGCAAATTTTTTGGAAATACCATCTTTCCATAGGTTTATGGAAATATTGGGTTTAATTAGAATAATAGAAAGTTAAAATGTTTTAGTTGTAATATTACAAATTTATTATGCAACAGTTACTAGTGGAGAAACCTTGATTAGAGACTTGCAATCACGGGTTGTTCTTGATGAACCACTTTTAATTAGGACTCGGGGGAGGTTCCGAATTTGGAACTCACTCACATATCATGCCGGAAGTTTTAAAGATGGTTATAATTCATTTAAAGGCGGTTCTATTGAAGAACCGCGTTTAATGGGGTGTCTTTATTGACATTTTGGGTCTAAGTATAAATAGTTAGGGTGTGCTTTTCTTCCCTTAGTTTATTTTCGGCTCCTACCCAGGTCTACCTAGCACTTATTTCACTTCCGCCATCCCCCTTGCCTTTCTTCCATGCGCCGTCCCCCAATTTTCTCTTTCGTTGCACGCTGTGTCCAATGCCGCACAAGTTCTTGGCCGAAAGAGTTGGCACCGCCACTGAAGGCTTCACCGTGATAGGTTTTCTCCGGTGAAGCCTCCACTGCGATAGAGGTTTCCACTGCTATTGCTCCTTTGTTTTGCTAAGTTCTTGCGATTGTTGTTCCTTTGTTCCCATCGCTGGATACTGTTGCTGGGTCGCTCTCCTCTGTCACAGATCTGGGTTGGTTTTGCGCTGCCAAAAAGCTTAGATTTCCGGCAGCCTTTTTTTGGATCTCAGAAATAGGTTCCGAATTTAGAACCTATTTGGGACACCAATAGAAGGTGGTTTTTGAACCGCCCTTGATCGCTTCGATCAAAGTTAGGACCAGGGAAGGCACTTAAAAAGTGACTTCTCTTTTCCGGTATAACCTCCTTTATCAAGACTTCTCCATTAGTGAGTTATAAGTGTATGACCCGATTGATGAAACTTTCAAATTTTATCTTAATTTCTTCTAATTTGAATAATAATTTAAGGAAAGACGTCTACCAAGAGACGAACTCTATATTTCAATAAAATATTTACTATTAAACAAAAATAAAATAAAATTAAGGGAGAGGTATATAAAAAATGGAGTCTAAAAAGAAACATTTAATTACAAGCCAAACTTTAAAATTCACAAAAAATAAAATAAATAAGAAGAAGCTTAACTTCACAATTATCCAGCACTTAAATTTAATTTAGTGCATTTCTTGTTTTGGTGCAATAGTAACTGTGTTTGAATATGAATAGGGAGGATGCATTTATCAAATGCGTCTCTTTCTCTCTCTCTCTCTATTTTATAAAATTTTAAGTTGTATATTATATTTTTTAATCGTTGAAATTTAAAAAAAAAACAGAGGATTAAAAGACTTTTAATGCTTCCTCTTATTTTGATTTATATTCTACTTTCAGAAAGTAAAAAAAAAAGTTTGTTTTCTTTAATAAAAAAAGAAGGTTTTTTTAAAAATAACCCAAACAGAAACTATATTCACATAACTTATTACTCTTATCTTCTTCTTATTTCTTCTTAAATAAATAAAATAACCAAAATCCTGATAATGGCCAGACGCTTCTCTTCTTTAGCCAGACGCTTCTCTTCTTTAGCCAGACGCTTTCATGGAGCAAAGAAAATTGTCAGGGCAACCAAGCGTGCGGAAAGATATGGCAAGGATCACAGTCGAGGACATTTAATCCGATTTTAAATTCTAAATTACCAATAATGTCACTATGTACGGAATCATGTGTTCTAAAGAATTTTTGTTTTTGTGGATGATAGGCTCCAAACAATGTAATTTGTTGCACTTGTAATCTCTTCTTCTCCACAACTTCAACTTATGAGTAGGTTTGTCTCCATCTCCTTTAGTTGGTTGACCAAGGGTTTATTTATCTTATTTTCCTAGTGCACTTCCGAGTTCGGGGCTTCATTCACACATGACCAAATAATTGGACGCCCTGACTTTCGTAGTTGATCAAAGGTTTATGTTCAAAACTACAAACCATTTTTCATACAACTATCTACTTCCAAATCATTTGATCAATTAAATTGATAATAATGTTACGATAATGGAAGGACCATCGACTTTGTTTCAGTAAGTGACGTGTTTCCGCTCTCTGAGCTGTAATAAGAAAATGAGGGCATAGTTAATCACTTAAAGATATATATATATATATATATATATATATATATATATATTTGACTCAATATTCGTTGTTATTCAGGTATTAGAATAATGAGTCATGTCGCGATGGTTTCCATTAGTGACATTAGGCAACAATGGTTGAAATGTTATCGTCGTTGTTTGCATACTTAACTCCTTACGAAGACGGTCCAATTAGAACATCCGTTGAATTGTTGCATGTAGCCGTCCTTCTGTCTTTCTTTAGTGCGACAATGTGTTACTATATCGGAACATATAATTGACAACGGTTTTGAGCCAATTTACACAAAATGCCGCCCATTGGCGTTGTTAATGGATCTTCATACCTGGTGATCTTTCTAGAAATAAATATGTATATGATTTACAAACTGTAGTAATAATAGTTTTTTACCACATTTTTTCTTTATTTAATTCTAACTATATATGTTAACTGAGATTTAGTAGTGTTGCATAAATTATTGTCTTTATAGTATTAGTTTTAATACACAATTATATAGTGTGTGAATATGGTGTTGAAAGAAGTAGCATATAAATCTTTGATGGAGCAGCACTATAACAACAAAGTGAGGCTCAGGAACCTGAGAAAAGATGATATGGCATTAAGAAAGAATGAAGCTAGCCGGTTGCAAGGTGAGAAGAAGGTAGACGTCACTTGGGAGGGCCCCTAAAAGTTGTTGAGATGTTGGCGAGAGGTGTATACAATTCAAAAACACTAGACGGAAAAACAATAACCCATAACCTGAAACATATGCTTAACGAGGTACCCCCACCTTCTCGTAATTACCCTCCTAACTCAACGAATATGAACAACTTGATTTTGTGTAGGCGAGGGGGATTCATGAAGAGATAAGTTCTTTTGTAAACCCATAAGGAGTATGATCTATAGGAAATTCTTGAGTAACCCTCCCCCTTTGTTGTATTTTGAATATGTAAATTTAGAAGTGTGCAATTGATATCCAAGTTTGACACACAAAATCACCGATGTTCAAGACGGCCTCTTCGGATTGATATAAAAAGTACCACTAGTTTCAGAAGCCAGGGAGCTGCAAGCCAGCCTCTTCAGGATGATGGAAAGAACCCTTGGCTTCCAACAACCAAAGAGTTGCAAGCTAGCCTCTTCAGGCTGATGAAAAGCAACATTGGCTTCACGCAAGTAGGGAGTTGGTAGCCAGCCTCTTTAGGCTGAGGAAAAGAAGATGCTAGCCAATCCCTTATGGTTAAAGATAATCATCATTGACCCTATGTGAATAAGGGGATTGCTAATCACCCTCTTTAGGCTAACAATGCTAAAATGGGTGCACAAAATCCCAAAATGAAGCAAATACACCAGGCTCCAATTGACTACCACGAATATGTTCGACTCACTCTAGGAAACGAAAGTATAAGGTTATCGTCTTTCCGGGGCCAAAACTGAGCTCAACTAAAAAAACAAAAGCAAACACAAAAAAATTCAGAAGGTAAGTAATGTTTCCTAGCTATAGTAATTATAACGTAGCATCAATAAAAGTAGGTATCTTGAAATAAAAAAAAACCAGGCGGAGAAGCAAAGCCTGATGCATGGCCAAAGTAAATGGAAGCATGGGGAGAGAATGAACTCCAAGGCATGAACAAAATTATTAAGTCATAGTAGCAAAGCCCTAAATGTGGAAAAAATTAAGCCAAAGCAATAAAGCCTTGGAAAAAAAAACTAAGTGCAGGACATGGCCAAAATTGTTGAGTTTTGACACCAAAAGCTTTGACAGAGAAACAAGGCCCCAAGATTGGCCAAATTTGTTAAGCCAAAGAAACAGAGCCTTGCCATGAAAACAAAGTCTAGAACATGGCCAAAATTTTAAGTCTCGGCAATAAAAGTTTAGATAAACGATGCCCCGAATATAACAAAAACTATTAATTCAAATCAACAATGCCTTGGCAGAAAATCATATGTAAAAAAGGAGGTTAAAGAAAAAAGAAGGGATCAGACCCCACAAATCAACTAGACAGCCTTCATGGCTGCACAAAAGGAGCTGGGATCCCCATCAATAAATAAAAAACAATAAGCATTCCACCCCTTATGAGGACTTACTAAATAAACATTCAAAGTATTCAACCCCTCATTGGTACTTACACAACTACATCAAATAAAGATTATTCAAGAGAAGATCTCCCAAGAGTTTCATGGGTTCTAGCTCCCAACGCCATCATCATCTTCCACACCAGCATCCTGCATGACCTTGCCTTTGCCCTGCTCAACTCTACCAACTCTCCTAGATAAACTTGTAGAAAATCCAGCATCCTCAGTGGCTGTAACGTATGGATGCCAGTTGTCCAGCTCAGTTGTGATCATGCCAAGGTGCAAGCGTGTGATGCACTAAGAGAAGCTAGGCTCACAAGATATCCCTAATGGTGCTGCAAAGCTTCTCATCGCCGGTGACCCACGAGCCTGATCAAATGCCTTAAGCAAGGCCTGCACCAACAACTCTTAGGTTTTTCGGCTCTACATGATCTTAGAATAAATTCTCAAAAGTTCACAAGTGAATACCCACATGTAAAAAGTCTTCAATGAAGCAAGCTTATCCTCAAACATAGAAAATATGGTCAGCAAGGACTCAGACACCCCACACTCCAGCTCCAAGTCTCCCTCACGAGCAAATAGTTGGTCACTTTAGTGCTTCAATTCAGCAGCAAGGCTCTCATTCTCTTGACGAAGGTCGATGAGTTCCAAATGCAACTAGACAAATTCCATTTGCACATCCCAGGTAGACCAAAAGTGCTACAAAAGAAGGGGAGTTCACTACTAGGTTAATGCAAAACACTCTAAAGAAAAAAAAAGAAGGGAGAGAGAGGCAAAATACCTCTAGAGCAGCCAAAACACCGTTGTCAGCAATGGTGGGAGAAACAACCATGTTAAGTGCCTGTTCCCAAAGTATGTGCTTGAAATGCTTAGGAGCAACCACTTAATATAGGAAGATAGCATGGATGGAAGCATTGCGCAAGGGCTTAAGATGGGAGCACACATGGGAAGAGTATGCACTGAAATGAGGAGGCGTGAACTCGAAAGATTGTAGCCCTAGGGAATTAAGGCCGAGAAAGATAGTGGTGGTGAAGGAGTCTCAGGGACGGCCTCAAGAATAACCCCACTGGTATCCCCACTAACAATTGGTCATGGTATAACGAGATGACGACGTTTGGTTTCCAAAGGCTGAACTTCAGTGTGAGCTGAGGAGTTTGGCAGAGTGATAGTGTTGTTCGGACGATCGGCCTCTCCCTTAAAATCTTCACTCAGCGTGGGCAGACGGCTCTTGGGAGCGCAACGAGATAGCTTAGAAAATTTGCTAATAAAGCTGGCAATCGACACCCCTGGAAGAAAAAGGTAGTTGAACAAGGTCAACAAGACAAAAAATTTAAATATGTTCAAAATAGAAATAAAACAAACAATAGAGTCCCTATACCAAGGAGATCACCGGGACCACCTAAGGGAACAACGCAGATAGGCAATTGGGGGAGCCTAACAACACTTAATATTGGGTCATGAAGAATGAAATCAAGGTTAACATATAGGGTACTTAAAATAGAGATAAACTGCCTGTTGGACGCCATATACTCAGCACAAGGACTCGCATCCCACATCCTGACGGGGGTAACTGCAAAGCTACTACGATGGCCCTCCTTCCCAGACACCAATTCACATTCTACTTAGAAAAGCCTACGCTTCCATTCCACTCGAGTGGGAAACTCTACTAGCTACTTTGCACTATTCTCTTGGTACTTAAGGGATTACCGGTCTGTTGGCTCTATTAGCCAAGTGACAGAAAACCCTAAACAAGGTGACTATTGGGGGAATTCCCTGGGAAAAGCACAACACCTCGAAACCTAGAAGGACTCAAACATAGTTTGGGGAAAATCGATAAGGGTTAATGTTTAAAATCAGAAATCAAACTAAAAGAAGAAAGACAGAGGGAAACGAAGATCACAATTCTCTAAGGTCTCCAAATAAATTATCGTTATGCCTTTCAAAACATCTAAAACTATCTCTGCTGAGCAACAATAAAAAACAAAGGATATCAATTTTCTTCCTAGCGAGTGAGATACAATAACCATCGACTCGCACCACTGGAAAATCAGAGCAATTTTTTGAGCCACCACATTATAGAACGAGTCGGCCTTGGGAAGCCTAATAGTCGACACCATGTTTTTGGGCCATAAAGAAGATGAGAGCAAACAAAAAATGAAAGGAGTGTGGAAATTGTATCTGATGTACGAAGATAGCAAGAACTGAGATCAGGACGATAGGAACGAATGACGAAAATGAAGTATTCCAAAAGGGTAGGAATGGATGAATTAATGGGATGTTCGAGGGAGCACACTAAAATATATTCCCAAGATGATTAAAATTGCATTGGAATGATGCAACTTTTAGACAACCTGCACACAAAATCCTAGAATGGTTGACATGTGGCGGTCATCAAGACGATTGGTGTAACAGCTTGAGGCTAAATGCCACTTCGTTTTTTAAAAAGTTGTCACTTTTTTTTTAAAAAAAATCCAGCTACAGTGTTCCCCAAAATTCAGAGAAAACAAAAGGGCAAGTCATCCCAACACATGCAACACCCCTGAGTATCCCTGGGACTTCCAGGCTGCAATTCTAGCCCATCGCCCTGCACCAAGCAGCGACGAGACATTGCGCTGGGGGACTTAATAAGGTATGGGTCAAACATCCCAATCTCCATGTAATTCAACCAGCAAGGGAAGTTGACCCAAACGGCTAAGAGAAAAAAGTGTGATGTGATTGACTAGGTTTCTTCGGCCACATAATCATGTAACGAGGAAAGCAATGAGCAAAAAGGAACAATTTTTGTTCTTCTTCCTATTCACGCTACCAACTCTCTACATTTTCTCTCCGACCTAACTTGAGCATTGGAGCAGGCACAGTCAAACACTGACCCACCTGACCTTAATATGTCCATTCTTGTAGATTATGGAGCAGGCCAAAGAACGAACAATGATGAAGCAGCCCAAGTACGCAAAAACATAAAAGTTGACACACGAGACTTGATTCGCAATTCGGTGAATTCACATGCATATGTGGGGCCTAACCCAGTTAAGAAGAAATCCGCTAATCAGAAATGTACGGTACAGAGTAACTCGTACAATAACACTTATCTTAGTAGTTATTGTTACGGTGGATTTTGCAAACTCCCCTTTCTACCTATCAGCCTTGATTAGACTCACTTTAACCTCGAATCTCGTCGATACTTGATCTCCTCCTCTCGAGAAATTAAGGCATATGTTTCTCAAAATTTTCAATAGTTAAACAACATGTTGGGATAAAAGAAATGACTATGAATGCCCTCAAGAATATTTAAAACTGTAACTTCAGTTTTTCTTAATCAAAATTGTTGATGAGAGAGCAGCCTTATATTCCCTTTTAAAGTCGTGAACCAACTCATGGAGTTAGAGTTGTTTTTGAAGTCATCACGAAGAGAGTGGCCGTGCTGGAACATTTCATCCTTAACTCTATTTCTGATGACTTAGCATATTCAATCTAATCCCACGAAAGTAGGGATTATTCAATCCAAATCCCATGGAAATAGGGATTATCCAGTCCGTAAAGATATGCTATATCTGATCAATCTATGCCTAGATTTAGAAATCAAATCATCTTCAACTTCTTAACATGAAAATAATCAATCTGGGTGTTGGACGTTAACTTTATCTCATCTTCACCTTCATTTGATGTTCCAACATAAAATAGAAAATGTCAAACTAAAATTTAGGTCAAACCACTTTAAACTGTACGATATCCAATATCTCCCTTACATTAATAATAATTGAAATTATAATTTTTTACAAAAATAGACAAAACTTCTACTAAGTAAACTTTCTGTGTTACCTGTTTGATTATTGACTTATACAGGTATAACTAAACAGCGTATACTCATTTGGTTACTCCACCAATTTAAAAGGTTTTCGTCTAATCCAATTTACATGTAATTTATAAATATGCAGACGTACACTCAAGCTCAAACTAATTGCGACCATGATTCTATCTTCAATTTTGACATTTTTGCATTTGAAATTATATTATATGGGTGATTATAACATTTTAACCATTCACCATCCCAATAATCAGTCAGGGGTCGACGGAGCAAGAATTTGACCTAGTATTCTCCAGTTCGATCCGACACGAAAACGTCGGTCAAAATATCGACTTGGGCAAGTTATTTACCTAGCTTGCTTGCAGGATAGCACAGACTAAGACAAGGTTGACTCCTTTTCAACAAATGTCCATTTCTTCAAGCTTTTACTTCGTCCAGAATGACTTTAGGAGATACATTATGATTGATGTTAATATTTATCTTGGATCGTATGTTGATTAGGTATTTTTTTTTTAAAGGTATGTTTTGATAGATCTGTGCTTACAAGCAAACTGACTTATTTTGAAAGTAGAGAAAGATTAGGTTTTGTTTTTTCCCTAAAAATAGATTCTACTTTTAAATTAAACTGTTTTTACTATTTTACCAAATACTAAAAAGTGCTTATCATATAAACAAAACATCTTATAAGCTCTTCCAAACACAAACATAATTGTCTTAATTTTTATGTAACATATACTTATCTACTCCCCCGTCCCATTTTAATGTTTCGAATTGTTTTTTTAAAAAATGTAAGAAAATTTTATGGGACATCTTTTTAATGGGTGATGACAGGGGCCCACATAAATCAAATGAAATGAATAGTTATTGAAAGAATGAATTTCCCGTCATGATTATTATTTATCATGAAGAGAATAAATAGAGAGTACAAAGCATAAAGGTAGACTAGTCCTAATATAAGTCTAAACTAGTCAACAAGATAAAATCAAATCTAATCATCTAACTGATTTATTCTGACACCCCCTCAAGCGAAGCACCAGATGTTCGCCGACGCACAACTTGGATCTAAAGAACTCAAATAGCGGAGGAGATAGCCCCTTGGTGAAGATGTACGCTATCTGAAGAGAAGTGGGTACGTGCGCAACTCGAAACTTGTCGGAGGCCACCAACTCCTGAATAAAGTAATAGTCGATGTCGATGTGCTTCGCCCACTTGTGAGCATTTGAATTCTGAGCCAAGAAGATTGCGCTATTGTTGTCACATAACAACAACGGAGAGCCGGAAAGAGGAACTCGAAGATCACGAAGCAAGTGAGTGAACCAAACAACCTCTGATGCATTGTTGGCTAGAGCTCGGTTCTCAGACTCAGTGCTGGAACGAGAAACTGTGGGCTGTTTCTTAGAACTCCAGGAAACAAGATTCCCACCAGAAAAGACAGCATATCCATAAGTAGATCGACGAGTCTCCAGACAGCGAGCCTAGTTAGCATCAGAATACCCCAATACCTTAGGAGAACTAGTAGAACAAAATGTGAGACCAAAATGAAGAGTACCTCGAACATAGCGCAAAATCCACGTAACTGCCACAAAATGATCATCTCTGGGGTCCTGAAGATACTAACTGACTGTGTTGACCGAGAATGCAAGTCTGGACAAGTGATGGTCAAGTACCGAAGAGCTACAACAAGAGAACGATACAGGTTCGGATTCTTGAACGGTGGACTGGTCGAATTGTGCAACTGAGATCCAGGAACAAAGGGCGTGGAAACTGGTGCAGCTTTAGACATACAAGCTCAAGTCAGGATATCCCAAGCATGCTTCGTTTGACCAAGAAGTAAACCTGATGAAGTAGGTGAAACTTCAAGACCAAGGAAATAATGAAGAGCACCGAGATCCTTGATCGCAAACTCTCGATGTGTCCGATCAATGAACTGGCAAAGAAGAATTGAGTCGTTTCCTGTAAGAATAATGTCGTCCACATACACAAGGAGATACAGTAACGACGACCCCCTCGAAAGAACAAATAAAGAAGTGTCGGCTGAGCTGAACTGAAAACCAAACTGAATCAAATAAGTGCTAAAACGGCAGAACCATGTCTGAGGGCCCTGCTTAAGACCATAAATGGCCTTTCGCAAGCGACAAATATAATCTGGATGAATATGGTCCTGATATCCAACGGGTTGCTTCATATAGACCGGAGCATCGAGAACACTATTAAGAAAAGCGTTCTTGACATCCAACTGATGAAGTGGCCAGGAACGCATTGTGGCAATAGCGAGAACCGTCCGAACAGTGGAGGCTTTGACCACAGGACTGAAAGTGTGGTCAAAGTCAAAGCCCGAAATCTGTGAGAAACTCTGCGCCACAACTCTAGCTTTGTGACGATCAATAGCGCCATCTGGTCGATACTTGAGCCTATAGATCCATTTGGAGCCAACAATGTTAGCATCTGAAGGTCGAGGCACTAAGTCCCAAGTGTGCTGGCCACGAAGAGCCGCCATCTCATCATCCATGGCAGAAACCCAAGCTGGATCCTGGAGAGCAGTGCGATAATCCGTGGGCTCGGACTGAGCAAATAGAGTAGCAGTAAGACCATGAGCGATAATGTCTAAATAATCTTTGCGCTGAATAGCACCAGTAGCCGACCTAGTAGCCATCCGATGAGTGCGAGGACGAGGTGGAGAGACAGGAGGAGCAGTCGCGATCGGCAAAGTGGTCAGCAAAGGGGCTGGTGAGGTGGTAGGAAAACCGGGTGGGCTACTCGGAGAACCAAGTGAGCTGGTCAATGATGAGATAGGTAAAACATGATGCACCGTAGTGGCCACTGGATGGTCTGATTCGGCAGAGCAGACAGAACATGGTGCCATAGGGTGTGAGGATGATAGCATCGATGAGCCAGGAAGGCTGGCAACCAAAGTGACAAGCCGAGCAGGAGGAGACACCAAAGTGGAAGAAATAGGGATATGAGCTGATGTATCAGTGGGATCCAAAAAAGTAGAGACATACAGAGACGATGGAGGTACTGAAGTAGAACCAGCAGCCTAAGGGAAAAAAATGTTGTCAAACCGAGCATGTCTGGTAACATATATCTTTCCAGATATAGAATCCAGACATTGATATCCCTTGTACTGGGATTCATACCCAAGAAAGATACAGGGCAAACTGCGAGGAGAGAGTTTTTGAACTGCATAAGGACGAAGATAAGGGTACACACGACAATCAAATGCAGTAAAATTCGTGTATATAGGAACCCTGCCATTGATAACTTCATATGGTGATCGTCCGCTAAGGACAAGGGTCGACAGCCGATTTATAGTGTAAGCAGCTGCAAAAAAAGAGTGAGGCCAGTGAGAAAGAGGGGCATGAGAGTGATATAACATAGATAGACCCATCTCAGTAATGTGGCGATGCTTGCGCTCAGCTCGACCGTTCTGCTCAGGAGTATACGGGCAAGAAATCTGATGGTGAATGCCCTTAGTCTGAAAGTGAGTTCGTAAGCGACCATTCATGAACTCAGTCCCCCTATCACTCTGAAACACCTTAATGGTGGAAGAGAAGTGATTCTCGACAAAAGCCTCAAAATGGAGATAAATATCCCAAAAATCATATTTGCAGCGCAGTGGGTAGAACCACGTGAGTCGGGAATGATCATAGAATAAAATAGCATAGTAGGAGAAGCCATCAGTGGATAAAATAGGAAAGGCCCCCATAAGTCACAATGAACTAGATCAAGTACCCTAGCAGCACGTTTATCATTTGTAGAAAAAGATAAACGCTTCCCATTAGCCTTTTCACATGCATCACAAAGGGTAGGTTTTGGCAAAATCGATGAAACAGATAAAGATCCAGAAGTTCGCAAACCATAAATAATGGAATGCGGAACATGACCAAGTCTAGCATGCCAGATTTCAAAAGACGCACACGACTTATTTGATTCCAAAGTAGATAACAAATAAAATGCACCATAGTCTAATACATAAAGTCTATTTTCACGGTGACCGTGACCCAATGTTTGACTAGTAGTTTTATGCCGAATGGTAAATGAGCGATCATCAAAGCAGACAACAACATTTAAATCCCGAGTTAATTTGCTAATAGAAAGATTTTTTTAGTGATGTCAGGCACAATGAGCACATCATAAAGAGATATGGATTTAGAAATCTGAGTATTACCAACATGAGTGATAGGGAGTTGAAAACCGTTACCAACAGATACTCTGGAAAAGCCATAATAAGGTGTGACATGATCAACAACAGCAGGGAATGATGCCATATGTTTTGTGGTTCCAGAATCTACAATCCATTTGGAGCCATCTTGACGTCGATGGTGAGAAAATCCAGTAAATCTTGAAAGTTGACTCCTTCAAGAATTAAAATGAGCCATATCTATAAGAGCAAAATGAATGCAACAAAACACAAAAAATCTGCCCAAAAAACAAGTCAGGTGCATGGAATACACACGCGGCAGAAGAAGGTTGGCACGTAGAAACACGTGTGCATGGCGAGACGCGTCCGAATGTTGAACACGCGGTGATGTCACGCACGACGGAGGTTGCTGCTGACGCTGACTGGTTGCTAGACTCGCCGGAGAAGGAAGAATCACACCGGAGTGATATTCGGAATTCCGATAATGCAGATTGTGAAGTAAGGGCAGCCGAGAGAGCGATGCCAGGAGAACGCCGAGAAGAAGAGTCTAACAGTACCGGAGAGAAGGCAGCGCCGGTGACCTGTGTTGCCGGTGAAGACCGTTGTCGCCGATGGAGAACGTCGGAGAAGGAGACGGTGCAGGTGAGTCCGCTGGAGAACTGAGGTTGACTCCAAGAGGTAGAGCTGGAGAAGAAACGCCGGAAAAATTCACCGGAGAAGATGGTGACTGACCGGAATCTGGCTGGAAATTTATGGAAACCGGTGATGGTTTGGTCGAAAAGGGGAGGGAGAGAGGCGACAAAAATAAATTTTAGGGTTTAATATTTAGGATCAGAGCTTGCTCTGATACCATGAAAGAATGATTCCCCGTGATAATTATTATTGATCATGAAGAGAATAAATAGAGAGTACAAAGCATGAAGGTAGACTAGTTCTAACATAACTCTAACTA
>JAULKM010002357.1:0-15339 GCA_032355605.1 Rubia tinctorum | reverse complement strand
AATCAACTTTCGATTCAATGAGAAAACAACACTAAAGAGATATGCTTAGACAGCAAAAGAGAGGAAATTATGAAAAAGCTAGTAAGTACTCCTTAGAACATAGAAGCCCGGAAGTTATGTAATTTGATGAAATTTCTATGTAATTGCACGTTCTTGCTACCTTTTGGTGCCAAAGGAATGCTTTACTCAAATTTTATCTTCCTTTAGACTTCAAGATCTGGATGTTAATATTATGTAGAGCTCAGTAGCAGAAATTTCTATTATTAATTTAGAGATAGGGAATGCCAGTGACATAATTATGTTGTGCAGCTAGCTAGAATGATCTATTATCCAAACAAAATTGGTATACTGTGCTAAAGAAGACTTTGATGAAATGCTTTCAGTCTTCTATATGGGTTAGAAGAATCTACTTACCAAGACTTGACACTACCCGGTTAAATGTAAATGACTAACTCTGTTTTGTAAATCTGTTTTCCCGATGTTTTGGTCTGCTGGGCTTGATGAAGAGTAACTTAGTTTTTGAATTTTTGTTCTGCTGGCCATGATGAAGATTTAATTGGTCTGCGGATTTTTTTGCAGGATCATCTTCATTCGGGTGTCATGGGTGAAGATGTTTGCGGAGTTACTGAAGTCACCATGGTTCCGCCGCCGGGATTTTATGGTCCATGCCGGGTAAACTTTTAAAGTGTGTCGTTAGTCCATTTATAGGGATTTTGCTTGTCGCACCGTGCTTGGTAGTGTAGGCTCTAATGTACTATGAACTGTAAACTAACATGATTGTTGTTATTTCTGTTTGGACAGCGACGTAGGGTTGCTGAAAGTAAGAAAAAATCTGAACTTGTGGCTGAAAAACATCCTCTGCCGGAACTGAGCTCCCTGCCTCCAGCGTGGAGAGACTACAGTCAAAGCCTTTCTGTTTTGGCTCTTGACAGATGGGTGCGCAACCTGAAACATCAGTTCTGATAGTGTCGCCGTGGAAAGGTTGTGTTCCTCGCTTAGTAAAAAATTTGATCAAAAATTTTATGTTGTTCATTCTTTATGGATTAATCAACTTCGGAACTAGTTATTTGCAGGGATCATGTATTATGGGGCTTTTGTAATCGTCAGAAATGAAGAAGAAAAATGCATCCAGGTTGTACTTTTCAATAACTCCTTCCTTTAACGCCTTGATGAGACATTTTTCTGTTGATGTTGTTGTTGGTGAATGTTGTTGCTGGATTCTGTGGAACATATTGTTTATGAAATTTATGTGGTTGAAGTTGTGCATTAATCTTCGAGAGTTGTTATTTTTGCTGCAACTTTATTGTGTTTTTGGTGTTTGTTGAACTTCGTTTCGTGGCTGTGAAGTTCTTTTGAATGACAACCACATAAGTGATGATCATTAAGAACTATTTAGCCAGAAATTAAAAATGTTTGTTGTCGGTTGCTAGGTCTGAATTGAACCCATTTGCATAAGTTTGCATGTGCATAACAATTTACTGGATTTCGAGGCATTTAAGCAGAACACTAGTCTTCATTACAACAATGGCTTACATACAAAAGGATTTTTGTTGCAGCATAAACACGTCTATTGTCAATAACATGTTTACAACTAAACCAAAATCATGCAACAAAAACATTTTCAAAAATACTTAATTCTTCTGATTTGACTAACCCACAACTTGGTCATATCCTTGACCATTGATGTCTTGAATCAGTTTCTGGATTCTTGTTGTACTGTTGTGAGTGGTTAGAAACGAAATCGTTTCCTTAACCAGCTCTATGTCGACAAATAGCTCATTGGGCAGCAACCCCATTCTTGCTAGTGCATTTTTTTTGTATGGGGTAGGGGGAAATTGTTATGACCACTCGTTTTCATCACCTTAATCATAACAACTTGAAGGGATATGAAAATTTTGTTGCTAGTTTCTGGCTGTAATTCTGAATAAGCCTCCCCTACGACCTGAACCAGTTCCGCAACTGTTAGACAAGCCTTTTCCTGTTGCAAACTTTGAATAGCCCTGAAAAAACCCAAATCCAGTACGTTGAGATCGGGAGAGTTTGCTGGCTGGTTGTCCATAACAATTTCAAATCCATCAGAGTTTGCTGCTTCCTTAAACAGTGGGTCATTCATCAAAATGTGTGGTTTTGCATTGTCTTGTTGTATGTAAATTTTTTTGCTTCCATTGCTTGGCCACTTCTCCTTTATTGCTGGAATTACTTGGTTGATGAGGCACTCCCTCATTTGGTCCCGGCCAACACTTTCCTTCGGCTTGGTCTCAATGGTGCCTTTAGGCCGGTTCTTACTTTTCCTCTTAGCTGCAACTAGGTCAACCAGTGGGAAAATTCCAATTTTACCATCAAATATGACACCCCCATTTTCAGCTATGATAGGCCTTGCAACCGCACAAACAAACATAACTTTAGGAATGTAAGATTTGTGTTGACATGTTCTTAGGGGATTATCCTCTTCTGGTAGCAATATGTATCTTGATGATTCCTCAGACAAGTAAAACCATTTCTCATCCAAATGCACTACATTATGCATGCTCTTGAATTTAACATTTGAGGAATGTATGTCGTACCTTAACTTTGAACATGCATACTCCACCCTGTCCACTTTGTTCTTCTCCTTTAGGAAAGGCTTTATTGCACTGGAATGCCTCCTTAAAGTTCCATCTTTCAGTAGTCGATGTAATGTGCTTTTACTCATGCCGCACTTTGTTGCTGCCCTCCTAAATGTTTTTCTGTGTGGTAGTGGAATAGACATGAATGCTTCTCTATCTAGCACCTGTTTTGGCATAACCATCCCAGGTTTTTTGCTAACCAGATGAACTGCACCTCCTCTTGCAACCTGCAACTTCACCTCTGCCCAGATGTTGTTCACGGTGCGCGGTCTGATACCCCAACGAAGTGCGGCCTCTGCTCTTTTACCATAGCCCATGCTGCCATTATTTTGCGTGACAAGGAGAAACTGAGCTAGTTCGTTGCGCTCATCATCAGTGAGATTCCGGGGCCTGATGGTCAACAAAAAAACATGCCAGGAATGAAGAAGAACTTCTCCAGAAGTTGAACTTGTAAAGAAGATGAAGAAGTGCAGCCTCTTCTTGGTCTGCTGCCTTTTTATTGTTAGAAGTGTAGGATACATAGAGTAGGAGTAGAGTAGCTTTTTGGATGGGTTTGAAGTAGTTGCTGATTTCCCTCTCTTTTTTTGGAGGGAGCAGTGCCCTTTTCGTTGCACATGGAGGGAAGGATTATGACTGTACAAAAATTAATGCTGCTTTGACAAGTTTTGTTTTTGGGTCAACAGAAAATAGGCCAGTTTTAATTGTATTCCTGCTGACCAAAATACCCCTCCATTATTTCACATCAACACTTCCACATCAGCTTGCATTAAAAAACGATCCAAAAGCAAGTGTGCCATTTTCTCCGGGACGGAGGGAGTATATGAATACACACAGACACAGTCATTTTTGGGTTTTTACATTCTGTCACGGTATCAGTCTGATCTCTCTATATATTCTCTGGATTTTCCCAAAAATTTCTAATTTTCACCCTGATTTTTCCGATCAAAGCCCATGCCCACCCACCTTCGTTTAGGCCGATATATGCCGCTGCTCCCCGGTGATCGTCGATCGAAACCAGTCGACGCCGCCACACGCGCTCTGACACGCCCAACCATATTAATAGAGATTTATTATGACACTTTGGTGTGCTAATAGAATTTTTGAACTCTAGACTGACAACTTTTGACTCTTTACACTGAAAAGATTTTTCACATGCCTCCTACTCCCTCTGTCCCAATTCAAGATGCACATTTTGATTTTCAGCAGTTGACTCAAAAAATGTTTGATCCTTAATATATTTTGTTAAGGATAATTAAAACTTGTAAAAAGTTGATATTCTAAAAATATATGTTATAACGAATCTAACAAGGTATCACTCAATAATATTTATACTTGTACACCTATTCAATTTTGGGGTCAAAGTTAAAAAGTTTTGACTAAATTAATAGTTAAATTGCAGTTTGAATTGGGATGGAGGGATTAGCATGTCTCGTGCGTTTGATTATTTGGGTATTTCGTATTGCTACTATCGTTGATTCTCAAAAATTCAAACAAATACAATATATGGTCCAGTGTTTCAACTTTCAAGTGTGTAGCCTAAAAGATGATACCAGGCCGAAAACCTATTACTGGACTGGATATATAGAGCCATATAACAACGTTTCAAATCTTAAAGCTCAAAACTATAATACTCTAGCCTTTTCAGAGTTGGACTGGATTAGACCATGTGCAATGGAGGGCTCAGATCGGGCTTAACTAAATTAAAACGAAACTGAGACAAAAAAACTCCCACCGTAGAGATTCAGAACGGGCTGCATTGATTATGCCCGTCCCTCAGACTCGAACAACACAGCCTCCAGAGCTGACAAAATGGCAGGCGCACATGGTGTTGGGCCCGCCCGCCACGTGGTAGCAAGTCACTGACCCTTTTTTGTCATTTTTTTTTAATAAAAAGCAGTTTTTTTAAAATTACAGAATTAATTTATGTCATTTTTAAAAATTAAAAGAAATTTGAAAAATATCTTTTAAAATTATGAATTTTAAAAAAATTGAAATTAAATTTTGATTTTTTTAAAAATTGAAATTACATTCTTTGAAAATATATGTGGTTCTTTTTAATTATGTGTCATAAAATAAATTTGAAAAATTGAAATTAATTTGAAAAATAAAATTTGAAAAAATAAAATTCAATTCAAAAACTATAGGTGTATTGTTAAATTTCACATTTCAATTTATTTTGTTAGATAAAAAATTATTTGAATCAAATATTAAAGGTGAAATTAATGAGTATGATAGAGAAAATCACGTGAGTCCATGAAATTGTTTCAAAGTGGTTTCAACCACCGTGAAAAGAAAAATGGAGTAATTTAGTTGCGGTTTCAATTGCTGAAGTGAAAGGGAGATTGACTACTTAATGAATTGAAACCGCAAGAGCGAGAGCGGTTTTACCATTGTGTATGACTTATTCATAAAGGAAGATCAATGAAAATGCATATGCAGGTGAAATTTGTACAAGCCCCAAAATTTCACTCACATCTAATCAGTGGCGGAGCAAAAGCTTTAAGGGGAACGAAACTTTCAAAGGAAGTAAACACTCACTTAACTACCAAAACTGAGTTAGGGCGGCTGCACCGACTCGACCCCCAGTTCCGCCACTGTATCTAATTAGAGATCACATCTAATTAGAGTTTTGGTGTAGGAGACATGTCTCACATTAGTTTAAATGAGGTGGAAATGAAATTTCTTTTAGTGGAATAGAAAGAAATGAATATATATATATATAGAGTTAAAATTTGCTATGAATATTTAATTATATGTGGATATCTTTTCGTACTCGTCCATGCATGTTTCCATATGATATATTACAAATTTACCAATTTATCGCCCAATTTATTAAACATAGGTGATGATTTAATTTATCGAATGATGGATGGACGAATCATAATAAATTTACACAGTGATAGATCGGATGAGACTTCATCCAATCCAAATCTTCTTCATTATCATCCATAAATATAATTTTTCATTAATCCTACAAAGTTCTGACGGTAAAACCTTCTTTAAAAACTCTTCTTACATGGGTTCCCACGGTACGTGAAGGCTTCCCGAAATGATATAGCAAAAGAAATTGTTGAATTTATATTTATGAAACAATCAAAAATCAAATTATATTAATACAAATAATAATATCATATGCTCCGTACGTATTATGTGATGTACCATAATTATCTTACAAATCCAACCACTATATTGTAAATATTGATAGATTAATTTATATTCAACAATGCAATGTTGTAAAGCTTTAGTGATTAAATAAGTTATGATATTTTAAACATTATACATCAAAATGACAATAAATTCTATATTTAAGTATAATGTTTAAACTAACTTATTTTTTTAATAATATCTATAAAAAAAATTATTGTTCAGGAAACTTTCTCCACTTATTGTAATCGCCGTTGGGCGTTTTTCCATCATCTTGGAATGGTTGATTTTTTTAAAAAAAAATTAGAAAAAGGAAAAAAAAGGAAACCCAAAATATTTAAGTTTTTCTGTTACTTGACTTTTCCTACACATGAAGTGGGCTTCTCCCAACATTTTACATGATGATAATAGCATCACTAAAAGAATTTTGTGGCCACAATTTGTAGTCCATGTTTGCTAAAGTCAAGCAATTAACGTAATGAAATATGATTACTCAAGAAAAAAGTGGTCAAGTAAACATTAGTCAACATTTTGCGTTCAAGGAGTATTCTTGGTAACTACTCATGTTGGTTATTGAATCATATGTAAAAAAGTCATTTGATTATTACAAATTAGAAATTTAATAGAATTACTTTTTCACGTTTGGTTAAAAATGATACTACAATTGTTTTCAGCTCATTTTTTAAGTGAGTTGGTATAGTAGCACATAAGTGTGAAAAAATAAGGGTATTTTGAGAAAGTGGGGACTAATATAATTGAATTTAAAGAGGATATTGTGAAAATTTAACAACCCATTTCTTTATCATTTCGAGTGATTTTCATAGTGTATCATTTTTGCTGAGACGTATAAAAAAATGAATTTGTGCCATTTTTAGTGAGACCGGGGAGAAATATGTATCTTTCTTGAGGATTATATTACGCCTCCTGCCCCATTATATTATAAACGGCATGTTTACTACTCCCTCCGTACCAAGATTATTGGTCTATTTAATTTTTTACGGTTTTCAATGATCATGTTTGACCGTTAATATCTCTAACTACATATTACAATTTCACATAAAAATTAATATTTAAAAAACAGATGTTAAAATGAATCTAACAATATGTCACATGATATTTTTATTATATGTATATAAATTGATATTTAGGGTCAAAGTTTATCAAGTTTAACTTTGAAAAAGCAAATAGGCCAATAATTATGGGACGGAGGGAATATTTATTGATCAAAATTGATTAAATTTCACCATAAAATTTATTGATATATAAGTAAGAACATTATTATATGGCATAGTGTTAGATTCGTTGTAACACATATTTTAAAATTATTAAATTTTCATAACTTTTAATTGTACATAATCAAATGTATTAATCATCAAATAATTTTTTATTCAACTGTCAAATGTCAAAGTGTGCAACTTACTCTAAAATAAATGGAGTAACTTGTTTCTCACAAAAATTATAACCGACTAACAGAAGAAAAAACGAGGTTACGCATCAATATCACGAACGCTACATTAATCATACCAAAAACATGTATTTCCAACCCGGAAACATTAAAACAACATTCTGGGAGATAAAAGGAATGGTACACAATATCCTTCGCTCCTTGTCAGGCTTTCCTTATTTTTAGTTTTTTAAAGTTAATCGTACGTCTTTTTGTAGAAAAGGACCATAAAGTAGCAAATAATTTAGAACGTGCGTTAGGTAATGCTTCATTTCCCATATAATATAAAGTGATTTTCAAAATATATATATATATATATAATTCATTCTATACCGTGACATGTTTATAATAGGGGTGTTTATGGGACCAAATTGACGCAAAATTTTGGGTCAAATGAGTTGGGTCGGGTGAAAAGTTCCAATAATTTAGGGTCGGGTCAGACTGGGTAATGAATCGATCCAAATCGACCCAAATCATATTAAAATAGTAATTTTTAATAATTTATTTAAATAAAATAAATAAATTTTAAATACTAAATCAAATTATGATTTATTTTTATATAATTTAAAATAATAATATTATATTATATTTGTTTATATATTATTCACTTAATAAAAAAATACAATTATTTTTCTTTTATATAGTTAGAATAATTTTAATATTTCAATTAAATTTTTTAATTATACTTAATTTATTTATATAAATATGAACATATATTTCACACATTAATCAATATATTATTTATAATTAATGGTAGTTTTGCAAAATTATTTTACTTTTATAAAAAAATTAAGAATATTAAACTTGTTTATGAAGTAAATTAATGGTGGATATGTTGTATTAAACTAATTATTTTTTATGATTTTTTTCAAGAAAATGAGCCAAAATTGCAAATGGGTCAAAACAGGTCGATTTGGGTCAAAATCTGACCCGGTCATTTTAACCCGACTCACTTGACCCAAATGGGACATTGGCCCGACCCGGATTGGGTCAAAACGGGTCGGGTCGGAGAATTTGAACACCCCTAATTTATAGTATTATAACTAATAATAACTAAATAAAAAATATTCAATATATATATAAATGTATTGTCAATCGGCGCGTAAATAGTCATAAATAACATCATGAAAACAAACTTATAATTAAAACTATTCAGAACTGCTGAAATCTGTCACTATTTGGCAACGTTACTACTTTGAATGTTAAAGAGAGATTATTCTATATGTTTTTATGTACCATTGTAAATTGTACAATATGAAAGAATCTCAAAGATAAATTCTTGATCTCTAGAATATACTCATCAGTAGCTTAGGATAATTATCTATTGAATACGTTTTTATTGAGGAGATGTATCTATAATACTCCCTCTATGACCCTAATTGTATCATAACTTTCTTATTTGGTGTCTCATTATTAATTTCTTACTTTCATTTTTGGTATTCCCAATTCAAACTGTACACTTTGACTTTTGTCATTTGACTTGAAAAATATTTGATACTTAATATCTTTCATTAAAGATGATTAAAACTCAAAGCCGGCTATGAGGGTGTGCAAGTGGCTCTTTTGGGGCCCAAATATTTTTTTTGTAGAAATATTGAAAGGAAACAAGAGGAAAGTGCATTTGTGATTTGTCCCACATCGATAATTTTAGAAACTATTAGTTAGAAATTACTTATAAATAGAATATCACTGCACCATTTCATTCAATGGTCAGCAAGCTCAAATTGAAGTCATTTAAGAATATGACATCGAAAAAATGGGTCTTCAAATGACCATTTTTAAATTTGAAATTTACCTACTTATGAGTTTTTGGTTTGAGCAACAACAAACAATGTCCAAATGTTCAAATTATTCAGTTATTCGGATTTGATTTTGATAATTTGGGTTATTTGTATTATTCGGGCCGGTTTCAGTTTTGGATCTTTTAGGGAAAAATCGAATAAACCAAATTTAATAAATCAAAAACCGATTAACCCAAATTTTGATAATTTTATATTAATGTATCTAGGGGTCTCATTATTTATTTTACACAGGACCTCCAAATTGTCCGAGACGGTCCTGTTAAAACTTGTGACAAATTTGATGTTTCGAAAATTAACGTTATAACGATTCTAACAATGTATTAAACAACAGTATGTACGCTTATATACCCATTCAATTTTAGGGCAAAGTTAAGAAGTGTTGACTAAATTAATAGTTAAATTGCAGTTTGAAATGAGACAGAGAGAGTAAAAGTTTTGAATGTAAAGAAAAAATGATTTTTTTACAAACCATTTTATACTATTTCAGTGACTTTAAAAAAATATTTCTTATATGGTAAGACAGTTATGGAGGAACGGAGGTTGAAGCTTTTGAGCAAATGAATGCATCACTCTTCTGTCACTCCCCACTTGCAAACACATTGTTCCCCGGTGTGCATATGAGGGATAACTCTCATACTTTAGCCTCATATTGACTTGGAAATGAAATTGCATGTCTATTGTAATCAATCTTCTTCATCATAAACCCCACTAAAATGTCAAGGCACCTTTTTGCTATTGATCTCATGCATCCTACTTATGTTCATCACCAATCTTAATTACTTAATTATTAAACTAAGTCCCTTCATTCCACCTCTATTTGCACTGCAATCATTATCACATTGTTCAAAAAAATTGTTTGGTCATTAATATGTTTACCTACGTATAATAACGACAAATAAAAAGTTTATATAAAAAATCTACCTGTTACGACGAATTGAACAATATCATATACAATAATATTGATGTTCATGTATCTATTCAAATATGCGGACAAATTTTGATAGAGAATAATGTTTAAAAAATAGAAGGGCAAAATAGAGTTGGGACGGAGGGAGTAACGATGTTTAATATGGCTGCTGTTCTCATGATATGAACTGAACTAAAATTAAATAAACTAAAAATTAATTAAAATTTATCAGATCAATATTAATGAAACTGAACAGAATTGTAGTGCAGATGAATTAATAAACGTTGCTTAACCCAATGAAACAAGTTTAAAAAACTAGTATTACTCTTATCAAGATCATGCATCCATGATTTATACATATTATATTCATAGAAACTAAATGATAATCAAGCAAAAGTAGTATTTAAGAATCTCACAATATAAAGATGAAATTTTCAATCAATTGTTCTCAAGAAGGTTTGGCCTACTACAATCAAACTAAGAATGAAAGACATAGTGAACATGTTCTAAGAAATGAAAACTCAAGAACAAGAGGGTTTCTTACTCAAAAATTGAGTGTGGCTCATAAAAGGAACATGATCCCTTTCATATGTCAAATACAACTTAATAATTGAGTAAAAATGGTTGGGGACATGGTCTCACAGAGACCGGAATTTAAATATAATTGATTGAAGATGGAAGATGGTATGGCTACTTTTTTTTAAGCTTTATTTTATTTCACCCTTCACCGTGATAACACAGTCTCATACAAGTCTTTATATATATATATATATATATATATATATATGTGAATTTAATAGCTGTCATTAAAGTTAACTATTCTCTTTGTCCCAATTCAGACTTCACACTTCACTTTATGTCATCGTTCACTGTCCGACTTTGACCGCATATTTGAATAGATATACAAACAGTAATATTATCACACTCCCTCCGTCCCACTTTAAACTTCCTAATTGTTTTTTGCACAAACTTTAAGACAAGTATATGTGACATCTTTTTAATGGGTGATGAGAGTGGGCCTACATAAATCAAATGAAATGAAAATTTATGACCACATATTTATGGTTAAAAGTAGAAAGTTTATAATTGAGAAGTTTATAGTGGAACGTCCAAAAAGAAAAATAGGAAGTTTAAAGTGGGACGGAGGGAGTATATGATATGGTTGGATTCATCGTAACAATTAGTTTCAGAATATCAACTTTTTATTTGTTGTTATTATACGTAATTAAACAGTAAACGGTTAAACATATATCATGGTAACCGTGAAAATGATTCTTTGGGATTTGAAGTGGGACGGAGGGAGTAAGTGATTTTCTTCCCTTTGTGAATGAATACGACAGTAAACATGTTTAACATGAAATTAACTCAGCAAAGTGCGCTTTAATTTTGACTTAATGCTAGTTTGATAGACAGATGACAGGAACCAAACCGCACTAAACAGTGGTGCGATGATTGTTTGTCCACAATCACAATGTATAAATGAACCCCACTCTTTTCCATTCCCATACAATCAAATCAATTAAGACACGAAAATTTGGGATAACAACAAAAGAGTGTCCCAAAATGTCCACTTCTTTCAATCTTCTCATTCTGCTTCTTCTTTGCATTTCTGCTTCTAACTTGAATGCAATTCCGATCACAAGTGAGTTTGATTTGCAGTGTTTTTTTATGAATCTGAACTAATTCTGTATATATCTTCGATCTTTTTCTTGTTCATAGAATTTTTTTAAAAAAAATTGATGGTTTTTTCTTAAATTTTGCAGGGGTTCCAATTAGTGATGATCATCGGCAGCATAATTTTCGTGGTTTTCATCGGATCTCCGAAGACATCAAAATGGTAATTTGTCGTACTTTCAGAGTTGCAGAGTATATTTACATGGAGGAATTCTCTAGCCGCCTTGTTTTTTTTTTCATTTGGCTTCAAAACACGTCATAAAGTTTTCATAGGAAAGAAGCAAAAGAAACGAACATTTCTGAGGAAGATTTTTTTTAATATATAAATTAAATCCTCACTAAGACGAGGGTTTATAGGGTTCTCAAATTTGCATAATGTGTCATTACAACATATGATATGGGGTGAACTCATTTTCACTAAAATGTTTGTTAAACGTTACAATTCTAATCTAAGGTTTCGGTGGAGGAAGATTATTACGATTCAGTGGAAGATTGTTTTTATAAAACTAATAGTCACACTTTCAGAAAAATGTGACTAAAACATGTGACCAGAAGGCACTATTTTGTGGCGGATACCAAAAACTCCCGGTTAATTACTTTACTACAAATGTAGTAAGAGCTATTATAGCATTTTTTAGCAACAGTTACAAAAACGTTACAATAACTTATAAGTGTTGCTTAAACTTTTGAAATATGTTGCCTAAATCTTGAAAAATGTTGTGTTAGATCTATTGCAACACCAACTAAGGTAATACATGTAAAAATGTCGCAATAGATCCAATTTAACATTTTTAGTATCTAAAACAACACTTTTAAAGTGTTACATAAATTTTAGTTTGTAGTAATAGTGTTTTTTTCCTGAAACCAACCACCTCAAACTTTGTTTCTAAATACGCTAGATCAATTCTGCTTATATAGATCATATCTCGTCATCATATTCGATCGACGTTTATGTGCCCTAATGAATTGGAGGACTTTTGTTTTCATCAATATTTTCAGGGAAATGTAAAGAGTTTCTTGAGGGGGAGAATGGCTGTTGAGCTGAATGATTACCCAGGATCTGGAGCTAACGGTCGCCACAGTCCAAGACCACAGTTAATTGGGAGAGATTGCAATACTGATGATTGCTAAATATTTACATTATTTGCATGATAATATATTTCAAGTGCCTTATTTAGTATTAGTAAGCGAGGATATGGAGTTAGTCTTAACTAGAAATTAAAAGAGGACATATTATGTAAATCCAAGAAATGGATGCAAGGGATTCACTTCCCATAATATAACAGCTTGTTGTGTGTTTTGAAAATAAGTAGCAAGCTTGTACGAGTTTATACTAGTAGTTTTGAAAATCTTAATGTTATTGTGTCAGTAGTGGAGAACTGCCTATTAAATGTATCAATTAAGGGTGATTTTTTTGAATTTTTTTATGAGGAACCACCTTCGAGAGGAGGTTTTGAAATCGGAACTACTATCTCAAGTTCCCCAGTTCATTTTAAAGATGGTTCAAAATTAGTTAAAGACAGTTCTTGAAGACGGGTTTTCATGATGGTTCTTGAAGACGGTTGGCAAAAACTATTCTGACATGGAATTGATTTGTAAAGATAATGGTATCCTTGTTAGTGCTTACCAACACTAGGACGTAGAAAAGGTGTGTCATTACTTATTTTCAAATAAGCTCATTCTCATCGTTAAATACAGCATTATTCCGGCAATCTCAATACATGGTGTGGCGCAGAGTGGAAGATAAAGCTACATGGTGAATTAAACTATTTATTGTTACATTTTAGCCTTTTACAGTTGAGTTTCTCTATTAAAGGTTGGAACTATTTTTTCCACCCTCATAGATGGGAACCCCTAGATAGGTAAAAGGAAAAGTACCTTTCCGCATAGTTGCCTGTTTCGCATAGAATGCACTCCTTTTAAAATTCACTATAAGCCTTGTTGCACTCTTATGGTGTTTAAAGAAAATGAACAACTTTAGTAGCTCGGTGATGAAATTAAAAAAGATATGTGATAGAGGATCACCTTGTTTCATTCATCTAAATGATTTGCAATATTTATTTTAACTTCCACTGACACACACTAAGAACCATTGATGTGCTTAGTTTATGCCCAATTTTTAACACATTTGGAACTCATATTTGTAATAAATTGTAGGTTTTGTGTAAGTATTTTAGATACTTTGTCAATTAAATGGTTACGATCGCATTGTATGGTTTTTTATCCCAACTTTTTAATTTGTGAAGTGTTTAAGAATTAGTTTGGAGTCTTTTTATGATTGGGTCAAGGATTGAAGAGTAGCTTAGAAGCGAAAACTAGATCATCAGAGGATGACCACTTGCGAAAGTGATAGAAGAATAAGGAATACTTGAAAAATTATGAAAGAGTTGAAGACCAAGCAAGGAAATCCAGCCAAGATCCAGAAGACTCCCAACTTGCGGAGCACGAACATATGCGCGGTCCGCGATGCTCAGTTGGGAGTTGAGGATCGAATGACTCTCAACACCTCACTTAAACTAATGTGAGACATGTCTCCTCCGCCAAAATGGTACGAATCGAACTTATTAGATAAACATTTCACCTAGAATTTATGAGTTGCATCAATTGCAAAATCATTATTCTGCTCATTTGGTTATTAAAATTGAGAAACTTATTAAAGGACCCCCAATGATTTTGTTTGTTCATCTTTGATATCGAATCCCTCGGTTTTATAAAGAATTCTACCATGCATATGGAGCCAATTAGGTACAATAAGTTGGTGTTAGGCTTAGGCAGCCAGAAAGTACAAACTGATCCATATTGTTTTAATTAATTAATGAATGAAGATCATTAATTAGGTGAATTGGATTAAAAAACAAGCTGTAAATATCTGGAAGAAACTGGAAAGGAATGTGCAAAACTTTTTGTTAAGTGGAGTTATTCCAAGTATATCGACATCCACTTATTATTGTTTTTATTAGGGGCACATGCCAGCATGATCAATATGATTACTCCACTAAACAAATATATAACGGTTTGTTGTGCGGAATACTAGAGAAAGAACAAGCAAAGAAAATAAAGTGAAAGACAAAACACCGAGAATTTATATGGTTCACTAATTGGCTACATCCATGGCAGATCAAGATCGAATTCCACTAGAGAGAAACAAAAATATTGATCAATATGATCAAACAAAAATATCTTCACCTTAAAACCTAACGGTTTTGGGCCCAAAAATATTTTGGCCCAAACCAGAACAAAAGACGGAATATTAATAACAGCCCAAACAGAGGACATGCTATACCGTTGGGTTGGGGGTGTCTCCGCCCTCGGACCCCCCGACTCGCTGAGCGGGCAGCGAGACACTCGTACCAACTTGTCGAAGAGGCTAATACGTATTCAAAGCATACCAACAGATTTATTATGCAAAATCAATATTGTTTTTAGTAACATTTCAGGTGGCAGCTAAATTACTGTCATTATTCAATTTTGAATACTCAATTATATTTTTTGTGTTACTTTAATTATTGAACTAATAATAAAATTGAAAATATTTTTGTTGCATTTCAGCATTAATTGGGGAAAAGTGCTTTAACAAGGATAAATTTGTCATTTCATCTCTAACACTACCTCTTATTCATCACCCACCACCATCATTACCTTCAAAACAGCATCACTACATGAGCATATCAAATTCACCCTTCTCAAAGACTGCATCCACTGAATTGCAGGGATTGTAGTTTCTAAAAAAAAAACCCCACTAATTTACCCTTATAAAACTCA
>JAULKM010002346.1:0-15340 GCA_032355605.1 Rubia tinctorum | reverse complement strand
TAGCAATCTTGCAACAAAAACATAACAAAAGAGATGTTAAATGCTTCGGAAAACACATGCATTTGTCGTCACATCACTTCAGCACCAGTATTTTATGTTACGTACTAGTGCTGAATCTTCTTATATAAAAAATGACCAATTCTCTTCCTCGCATAACGATCACGTTTTCTTCTTCTTCCCCACTCTTCCAAACATTTTCCTCATTCTCAACCATTAGAGCTCCACATCTCAACCATTTAAGCCCTATTCAACATCCATTGGCCCACCTTCTCACTCCCACTTTTAATAAGAACCATAACAAACCCTTAATTTGGTATCTTCCAGCCATATTTTTCCAATTGACAACGGTGAACTCACCTTCAGCTGGATTTTGGGCGGAAACTTTATAGGTACTTCTACAATCCTTCATTCTAACTCTTGTACAAACCCTAGTCGTGAAATTTGTAAAAATTTCTAGGTGTTTGATGAAATTTTTGAATGAATCTTTTTTTATATTAAGTTGCTTATGGTTGTTGATTATGTGATGTTGGAATTGTTGTCATACTGTGATATTTGATGTTGTGATGTTAGAGTTGTGATGTTGTAATATTTTGATGTTTTGATGTTTTTGAAATTCCATATGTAGATACCTTCCAAAACAAAAAAAGGTGGCCGGAAAGAGGAAGAGGGCTAGCCCTCCGCCAAAATAACATAAGGTGGAGAACAAGGAAGTTACTTCTGAAGCCGTGGAAGAGGGGGTTCCACTGGTGGTACCCCTCAGAATTGAATTTGAGGAAGATCAAGCAGGTACTAGTGTTGCTCCCAAGGCGGAAGTTCCCAAAGAGCACAAGGGTGATGACAAGGACAACCCCCTACACAATCTGGGTAACGATGACATCTCCAAAGTAGGAGGGCAGAATGGGAAGCAGTTCGAAAAGTTAGATATTGGCACCTGATGTAGGGAACGGGGGACAGCTACTTTCCAGTGGGTCATTTTTAGCCATGGAAAATAAGCATGTCCCCGTCATCTTCGAGGAAGAAGAAGGTTAGTTAATTTGTGTCAAAAACTGGAGTGCATGGACTGCGTATTACAATTACGCATTACAGAGACGGGTCCAATTTGGTACATCGATACACTGACCAGATGTCCTGAAGGTTGTAAAGGAAGAAGCGTGGAGAGACATAAAGGTACAAAATTATTTCATAATACTTAATTTATCAATGACTAATAGTTAATTACTATTAAACTATATGTTCATTCTCCTAATCTACCTTATTTTTTCACTACCATCGCATTCATGTTTCAAATTCGAAACTAAATTGACCAAAGAGCAGTGGAGCAAGTTAAAGAAGACTTGGACCAGCACGGTAGGCGGCGCACGTCGCAACTGGAAATTCAAGGTGGCGAACAAGTACATATGGTTACTTCCTAACAGAAAAGTTCCAAAATACAAGTCGTGAGAAAAGTGTCGGTGGATAGATAAGGAAGAGTGGAAGAAGTTCTAGGAGTAAAAAAGGACATAGGATATGATAATAAGTAAACTTCTTAAATAACATCATAAATGATACTTGAATATGGTGCAACTAATTATTGTCTTATTAAATAACCATTTGTTTTGGAAATATTTCAGAAAAAGGAGAGAAGAATAGAAAGCATTTGAAGGAATAGAAGTACACACGCCACACCAGACCGAAGGAGAATCGGGCTACAAAGGAGAAACTGATAGAGCAACTCAAAGAGAAGGATAGGAAGAAGCTGAGGGACCAAGAATACATGGAAGAAGAGATTTAGGTGGAGATAAGTTCAAAGAAATTCAAGCCTGACATACCCCTGGTCTACTTGGAGTCGAACAAGAAAAAGTACAAGGAATATGTAATCGAAGAGCTCAGGGTCATAGCGGACACTATCGTAAGTATCCAAAATATTTAAATTTTCATATTTAAGTAGATTGACATTCATCACTACTAACACAATAATATGACCCGAAGTTGAGGATGAATAATGAAAAGAAAAAGGGAACCCTAGAGTTGGGTTCGGGCAAAGACATCTTGATCAGAGCCACTTAGAAGAAGGATCACCCGGGTCGGTACAGAGGTACCGAAACCCGATTTCCAGCATCAGTTCCTATCCCAGGCATAGTAAGAATCAAGTGCGTCAGCAACTCCTCATCCCTGAAGAAAAAGGGCAAGAAAACTTTTCACTCATCATCCTGTCATAAAGGCGATGGTCTCCTACCTCGAGCAGTTGGTTAAGGGCATAACTTCAACTGGAGAATTAAATATACTCGCAGGCCTAGCGGATCCAAAGAGCTTTATTGAGAATTCTATTTTTGGAGGTGTTTCCACAGGTCTGAGCGGCTCGGGCCAAGATCCCCCTAGCAACGGAGAAGAGGATGAAGAGGTAAATTAGCATTACAGATCAATTGTTGGCACTGTTTGGATATTTATCCATTTTATACAATCATTAACTATTTTAGACTAACTCATTATCACATTTCATAACAGGATGATTATTTGGTGACCTTGTACATCAAGGGACTTTAGGGAGAGAGGCTGAGGGTTGCTAAAGCATGGCTCCAAAAATCGAGGCGTGCCGAGAAGTCAAGAGGTCCATTGACTAATATCCACCTGTGCGAGCCAATATACCATCCAAGGGATGGGTTTTCGTCTGCCAACCACAATGTCAATGACATGGGAGATGCTCTAGGGAGTGTTGTGGATTTGTCGATGACGTTAGTCTCATTCAGAGATGATACGCAGGCCAATGACATTGAAATCAACAAATCCCAGCCCGGTGATTTGTATTTCATTATTGCAGTGACAATGAGGTAATAAAATAACAAAATGCTACTACTTTTACATGTCCAATTTTTTATTAATAGTCGTTCAAATTAAATTAATTTTCACTGCAGCCCCTAGGCATTCTGGATCAACCAGCTCTTACCGTCCCTCGAAGGGAGAATTTATGAATGATAAGCCTCTAAAATTGGTAATTCTTGATAACATCCATAATTTATTCTATATTTATTTATTTATCAAATTCCCTCATTTCGTTGCCATTACATATTTTCTGATTGTCAACAAGCGCCAGTTCAAAATATATCCCAACATGGCGAATTACATCAAATACTGCAACGAACTTGTAAATACCATGCATGAGTTTGGAAAGGTGGTTTTGTTTCTATAGTATCGACTATCAACTTTTGGTAAAAATTATAGTGCTTCATTGTTTCTTGATTGCTTGGTAGATTTCGGGAACAAGCTGGGCAATTTCAGAGGAATGGCTTGGCTATTGAACTCGATGATAGATGTTTGGATGGGGTAAGGTTTAATTTTTCACATTAATTCATTTTATTTGTACACTAATTTTTACAAATATTAACTAATTCTATTTTCAAGGCATCTCTGAGACTGGGTCTTTGAAAGCAACAATGGTCGCACCCAGTTTGTTCTGTGCTATACAAAAGGCTATGCCCTGAAAATCAAGGATGCAGAAGTTGAGGGTTGTGTTAAAGCCATTATGGAAACCATGCTCAATACTGATTTCGTGATTTATGTGGTTCCATACATTCAAATGTAAGTGGCGCTTTACAATTTCAGTCAATTACAGAAAATTGTACATCCCTAACTAATTATTTCAGGTGCTACTTTCTTTTCATCGCAGTGATCATTGGTACTTAATACTCACCTGTCCTAATACGGAGGAATTGTTTACCCTTAACTCGCTGACTGGAAGAATCAAGCCAAAAAAAACATCAGTGAAAACAAAATCATTGCCAGGTACATTCATTCCTTTCTTCGTACTTATTTTACGTCTAAAAATGTGATTTTCCTAACCATTAAAAGTTAATGATTATCCCTTGGATTTTATGCGAATATTAAAGGAAAATATGAAGGAGGAACCGCCTCAGGATTACACATGGAAAATCACAAACATAGATGTAAGTAATTCACACATATCGTCAATTCATTTCCACCAATATTTCATATAATTACATTTAACCCAATTTTTTTCATTTGCAGTACCAAACTCAATTCAGCGGTTGGGAATTCGGATACTACATCATCCTCTACATGGAAGAGCTTGTGCTAAAGACTACTTCTATCGATATCCTGGAGGTTGGTTGACATATTACAAATTAAACATTTTTAATTCTTACCTAGTAAATAATTTCACATAATTAATCATCGGGTTGTTTTGAATGCAAAAACTATTTCCCTCAAAGAAAGGTGCATATAATGCCAAGGAGATAGCATTCTTAGCAAATAGATGGTGTCAGGTTTGGGTGGACGAGAATTCCAAAGTTTGCAAGACTTCCATGGACTTCGACGAGTATAAGGCAATGTAGAAAATTGATGTGAAGATATTTAAAGTTTTTTCTTTAATTTACTTTGTGGAAGGATTTTTTTTCAAGACTTTTGTAGTTCATACATTATTCATTTGTTCTTTTTATTATTAATCTAGTTAGTAGATTATAAATTGTTGGCTAGCTGTTAATAGTTTCTTCTGTCATATTTGCCCGGGTTTTGATCAGGATGGACAGGGATAAATTCAAATAGGCCATTGCAACTGAAAATCAAAACCAGCACCGGTCCTCCACAACACATGCGGGTGTTGTAAAATTTAAAACACCCTCAGAACAACCACCTGCTTATAAACCGGTGTTGGATTAAATTTATACTGCTAATCCGTAGCACCGCTTCAAAACTGGTAACGATGCTAATAAAATGGGCACCATGTTCCATATTAATGAAGCACCTGTAAGGAAACCGATGTTTTATATCACTACTTAGCACCTGTATATAATTATTGATACCAGTTTATAGAATTGGTGCAGTTCATGATAATTAAGCACTGCTTCAATAATATCAGCGCCAGTATTTAAAACCGGTGCTGTATATATTTTCACACCACCGGTTTTGGTTACTGGTGCCTTTGTAACTACATTTCAGCACCACCATACTTTAGCACCGGTAGTCTGGAGAACTGACATACCGGTGCCTTTGTACCCAAACACCGGTGCCAAAGGGGGGTTCATGCAGTAGTGATTAAAGCTTAAAAGAACTCTAAGATCAGGAAAACAAAAGTTCATTAAATGAAACCAGAGAGAAGTAAATTACAGATTGATTAGTTGTATTTATACATGTTATTTACCAGATTGTCTATCAACCTAACTACCCAAATGTGATAAAGAAGCCTAACTAAAAAATAGAAATAAAACTGATCAGACAACAATACTTTACCAGGTTTCAAATTTGGTTTCCACCGACTTGTTTTTGGCACCAAGTTTTTGATCAAAGCTTCAAAGTTGATCATAAGAACCTTCCTGCTTATTGAAGCTTCTAGAATTTTCTAGTTCATTGACGTACTCCTTCACCCCCTCCCTCCCCACCACACACCTCAAGATAAGCATTTTGTGAAAAACAAAATCCCATCTTGGAAAGGACAGAGTGGGCAACAACAGGTGAAAGCAGCTTCGTAAATCCATTAGCCAATTCAGAGCTAGAGAAGACATGTAATGGATTAATGAAACCATCATTGTTTGCATCCTTCACATAGTGGTTGTCTATCTTGATATGTTTACTTATATCATGGAAAATTGGATTCTGAGTGATATGAAGAGCAGCAATGTTGTCACACATCAGAGGAATTGGAAGTACAAATTGATGCGGCAAATTAGTGAGACGAAATGTGATCTATTTGAGTTGTAAAACTGGTATGGACATGGCTCTATACTCAGATTTAGCATAATAATTGCTCATTGTATTTTGTTTGTTGTATTTCCAAGAAATGAAAGAATCTCCTAAGAAAATGCAGTAACTTGATAGTGATTTCCTAGTGATTCAGCAAGTGTTCTTGTGTGCATCACAAAAATAAATGACTTATAGGATGTGGCTGGGAAGAACAAGCCATGTGTGGAACATTCACTTATATATCTGGCAATTTGAAGGGCAGCTCTCTAATAACAATCAGTAGGCTTCTACACAAACTGACTTAGTTGATGTACTGAAGGTTATGTCTTGTATGGTATAAGATAGGTGGAGAAGTCTTCCGGTTAATCTTCTGTAAGGACCTGGATTATGCAATAAAGGTGAAGAACTATTCTCAACTTGCCAAGAGGCTAGAAGTGGAGTTGTTGCTGCCTTGCATTCTACCAGATTAAGATCACTGATCATATCAGTTATATATTTTGCTTGACTCGGGAAAATGCCTGCTTCAGATATGGTAATCTCTATACCCAAAAAGTATTTAACATTTTCTAAAAGTTTAATAGTAAAAAATATCATGAAAATAACCCTTGAATGACTGAATTTCATCTTCTGAATCACCTACAATCAAAACATCATCAACATAGATCAGTAGCACAATGTTGTACTGAGCAATTTTCTTAATGAATAAGCAATGATCATGTTTTGATTTCTTAAATCCATATAATATTAAGTTCTTAGTAAACTCACATTCAACTCTCAAGAGGCCTATTTAAGTCCATACAAAGACCTTCTATGTCTTCAAACTTTTCCTGACAATGCTCTATCGTATCCCTGTGGTGGTGTCAAGTAAAGTTTCTCATTAGTATAGCCATGGAAAAGAATTATTGATGTCTATCTGATGTAGAAACCATCCATTAAACGAGGTCATTTCCAACAACAATCTTACAGTTGCTTGATTGGTAACTAGTGAGAATGAATCAAAATAATTAGTACCTTCAATTTTGGAAAAACCTCTTGCCACCAGCCTGTCTTTGTATCTTTCAACTGATCCATCAGCCTTACATTTAACCTTGTAAACCCATTTAGAGCCAAAAGGCCTATTCTCTGCAGGTAGATCAACTAAATCCTAGATATGATTAGATTCAAGAGAATCTAACTTAATCTCTATAACCTCAATCCATTGTTGATTAATTCAATCCCGTTTATATGATAGAGGTTCATGGATCCCTAACAATTGTGACATAAAACACTTTTGTGCAGAATAAAATGTAGGTATACAGATGTCATATGTGTATGCATTATGTACAACAAAATCATCCATCAAATGGGGCTTAGACTAGATCCTAGTGCTTTGTCTTGGAGCAGTATGAATATGTATATCATCTCTAACAGGACTAGCATTAGAACTAGGAAAAGGTGTGACCCTGAGTAGAGTGTGGGGAAGAATATATAGGGTCATTAATTAGCATTAGAAGAAGAATTATTATTTGGATCATACCTAATTTGATCAGAAAATGTATTCTGATATGGTAAATCAAGAAAAGAACTAAAACCAGAAGGAGGTATAGGTAGCATGATTTTATTGTGATCAGAACTAGGATTATGAAGAGGAGTATCGAAATATTTATAAGGAAAATGATTATTATAGAAAATAACATCTCTGGCATCAAAAATATTTTTACTGAGAAGACCATAGAGCTTATAACCTTTTTGGATAGTTGAATATCCTATGAAGATGCAGGGTACTGATCTTGGATTGAATTTGTGTTTATTTGGACTGAGGTTTATGGCATAACACAGGGAACCAAACACATGCATCTGAGAAATGTCAGGAGGTTTTTGAAATAGAATTTCATAAGGGGATTTCCAGTTTTAAACTGAAGAAGGTAATATGTTCATTATGTAGGTAGCTATAAGAATTGATTCTCCCCATAAATGTAAAGGCAGGTTAGATTGATGCATGAGAGATATAGCTATCTGAAGAATTGTTCTATGTTTCTTTCAACCACACCATAATGGCTACGGTGAATATGGACATGATCTCTGGTGGATAATACCTAGAGAAGCAAAGAGCTTATTCAAATGTTGTTGACAAAATCACTTCCATTATTAGTTCTTATTTTCTTGACTTTGGCACTGTACTGAGTTTGTAACATGAGAATGAATATTTTATAATGGAAGGAACTTGATCTTTGGTTCTTATTAGAAAGGTCTAGGTAGCCCTGCTGAAATCATCTGCAATAGTTTAGAAAGATTGTGCTCCATTGTTGGTTTTGACCTTAAAATGCCCCCCAGGGATCTATATGGAGTGTGTCAAATGGTATGGAATTGTGATTAGATTTTTCAGTATATTGAAATCTGGTTTGCTTAGAAATAGGAAAATTCTACATTTATTATTCATGCTAGGAAGATTCATATGTTTCAGTACAAGATCAGAAGGATGGCCTAAGTTATTGTGCAGAATTTCTAAATCAATATCAGAAGACAATGTACAGAATTGAGTGCTGAATAAATTATTAAATTATCTAGCTTAAATGAAGCCAGATAATTCTTAATGACCTCAGTTTGAAAAGACGTCTTATTTAAAATGTATAGACCATTGCTCTTAGTAACAACTCCTAACACTAAACTACTTTTGTGGTCTTGTATGATACACACATGAAGATAAACCCCGGAATCCTGTGTTAATTTTTGAACTGAAAGAAGATGAATTTAAAAATGCTAACTATCAAAAAATTCATCAGTTTAAGCTTACTATTCATCTTGAAAAAACTTATGGCACCTATGAAAACCTTTGAATGATTTGGTAACAGGATTGGTGTTTTATATATGACTGGATTAAGTTTTTCTAATAAAGAAAGAGTATTGCACATATGTGAAGTAGCACCATTGTCTAAGATCCAATCATCACTTTCAAAACAGGCATCAACATTAGAAAATGAGTTATTAGACTACCTGAGAAATCCATATGATCAAAATTGATCATGTCTCTTGATTCGGAATTTTTCTCTTTTTCCTTCCCTTTTATGAGCTTTCCATATTACATCTGAATCATGTTTACAATCATAGCTCTCATATTTCTAATGAATTTTCTCTCTCCAACCTCAAATGATGTGCCAGGTGCAGTTTGCTCAATTTCATCTCCAAATCCTGATTTACTCTTCACTTTTCTTGCATTTGGCCACCACTCGGGATATCCGTTCAATTTTTAACAAGAATACTTTAGATGTCCATTTTTTGGAAATAGTCACATTTCAAAATTTTCTTTGCTTCTGCATCTCTCTTCTTCTGAGAAAATCTCCCTGCACTATTTTGTCCTGATCCCATATTCACAAGCATTGGTGCTGACTGATTGAAATTTTTCATCATGTTACTTTGCACACATCTCTGTTGCTCCTTCTTAGTAAACAAAGAATACGCTTTTTTGACAATAGGTAAAGGATCCATCACCAATAACTGATCCCTGAAAGCATGATATTTATCATTCAAATCAGACAAAAATTCCTGCAATCTATCATGATTGGCTTGCATTTCCAATTTCTCAGTAAATCCACAATTACAGTTACAATGGCAGCAAGTACATTTAAGCCTAGGTCCGATCACATCAATTTCATCCTAAATTTCTTTCAAATTGGAGAAATATTGAGCAATTGAATCAGTACCTTGCTTTAGCTCAGTCAGATTAGTCATCAATTGGAAATAGAGAGGTTCATGGAAAACTGAATACCTTTCTTCAACCTCATCCCATAGCTTCTTTGCATCTCCCTGAAATGTGAAGCTCTTGGCAATGTCCATACCAATCGAGTTTCGAATCCATGAAATAATTGTTGAATTCACCTTCATCTAAATCCCATACACTGAAGAATCGGTTGTAGGTTTGGTACTTCTCTAATTATGAACTTCAATTTTCCTCTAGTTGAGAATATAGTAACCATTTCCTCTCTCCAAATCACATAGTTCTTCTCCGTTAAGAGATTAGAAATGATAACAAGGCTAGAATGATCTGAGGATGGGAGAAACGGCGAATCATTTGGCTTGATTCTCACAAAACCTTCAGTATCAACAGCATAAGGATCATCCCTTTCTTTATCTTGCACGGATCTAATACTCATCTTTGATCACAGGATTCATTTTTCAAAGAGATTTTCAGGAAATGTTGGATCAAGAACCTAATAGCTCCAATACTATGAAGAAATCGTGGCAGTTGGCAAGAATATTAAACCTCAAAAGAGCTCTAAGACCAGGAAAACAAAATTTTAGTAAATGAAAACTGAGAGAAGTAAATTTCAGATTGATTAACTTAGAAATGTGATGTATAGTGGCTGTATTTATACATGTTATTTACCAGATTGACTAGCAAACTAACTACCCAAATGCCATACAAGAACCCTAACTAACAAAATAGATATAAAACTGACCAGGCAATAAAAGTGATCAGGTTTCAAATTTGGTTTCCCCCGACTTGGTTTTAGAGCAAAGTTTCTGATCAAAGCTTCAAAACTGATCTTGATAACTTTCCTCCTTCTTGAAACTTCTGTTGTCTTCTAAGTCATCAGCATACTCCTTCAAATTTACCAATGGAAAAGACAATCACTACTAGAAAACAGGTACATAGGCACCAGTAAAAAATTTGGAGGAGGCAATATTGGTGTAAGTTACAACATATGCACCGGTACAACTATGTAATTTTAACATTACTGGTTCCATTGATAAGGAAAACATAGGTAAATTTTATACGAGCATGTTAAATGTGAAAAAATTGAAAAATGATTATGAAGCAGCACCATTAACAGAAATACCGATGTCTGTGACCAAGACCATTGATATCTAGAGCATCGATATATTTTATACTGGTACCTATCTCGATGTGTGAAATGGGAAGAAATTGAAAATTGGTTCTAAAATTGTACTGGTAACAGAGTTATCGGTGTATAAGTCCATCTATAATTTAAGAAAAATGGCGCCAAAATTATGTTTCAGGCACTAGTTGTTAGTCTTACCAGTGCCTATGTGATTAAAAAAAGTAGAAAGGAAAATTGTATTAGCATTGGTACTGTATGTATAACAAGGTACCGATGTAAGAAAAGAATTCTTTGATTGAAAATATTTAATGGCACTAGTATATTGGCTAGTTTTCCGGTGTAGGAATTTATACTGGTGTTAATTTTGGTTTATTTTTTTGAAAAAATGTCAATAGTCCGTTATGTTAGCTAAAATACTAGTGTAAATTGTTCATTTAATGCTCACCTACCAACTTTTCTTCAACGGTTAAAAGGGAATTGGGGATGATGAGTTTATTAATTACTTTTTTTGGGTGGATGGAAGAATTGAATGCTCTACTATGAAGACCAAAAAAGGTACCCTTTTTATATGTTGATTCCTATTAATGATAGATATTGTTAATTTTGGTTTCTAGATATATATATATATATATATATATCTTGTTTGTTTGATCATGTTAAGGTCATTGGTGTAGAATTGTTGATATTAGTTTGTGATGTATTTTCAAGGTTGAGGTAGTTAATTCTATGGCTATTGATTGTCATATTGTAGGATATGTTTTGAATGTGATAATTGTAATGTTGAATGGTATATATGGTGCATTGATCTTGCATGATTTGAATGTGCTAATTATATTGGATTGTAAATTGTGTGGAACTTTAATTGTTGCGCATTTATTCATGTGTAGAGTTGTATAGTGCTATCGATAGGCGTAAGCATGTGTATGCCAATGTTAATAGGGATGGGAGAAGAATATATTGGTTTCCTGGATGAGTTTTTGGAGCATGGTTTTAGTCGTGAGAACCGAATATTATGTACTCTTCGTGATTATAGAAATCAAAATTGTACTGATAATAAGGATATGTTAAGACTCTATTTGTACAGCAGGGGGTTTGTAAAATATTATGTGGTGTGGACGTTTCACGGGGAAAATCACCACCTAAGGTGGTCAATAATAGTGAGGGAGAATGTTTTGGAGATTAAAAATTGGATGACATGTGTGAGGAGATAGTTGATGAATTTAGAGGGAGGCCCGAGGTTTTGGCTAACCTTTTAGGTGAGAAGGATAGACCATTATATCCCGGTTGCAAAAAGAAACACACGGTCATGTCATCTTCGATGGGTTGTTTAATTTGAAAAGTGTTGGTTCCTGGAGCAATGCTAGCATGAATAAATTTCTTAAGTTTTTTGAATGAGAAACTTCTGGCCAATAATGGTTTATCGAACAACAATTATGAGGCTAAGAAAGTTTTGTTTCCGATGGGAATAGAGTATGAAAAGATACATGTTTATTCGAATGATTGTGTTTTGTATATGGGTGACTTAATGGATAAGATTACTTGCCATGTATGTAATCTGTCCCGTTATAAGAAAATAATAAATGTGGCCATCACTGGAGAGCATGTTGTATCGGTGAGGAAGAGGGTGCCCAACAAATGTATGTGGTACCTTTCGATTATTCCTAAACTGAAAAAGTTGTTTAAGAATGCTTAGAATGCAAAAAACTTGATATGGTACATGGATAGGGAAGGTTATAAAGATGATGGTATGATTCGGCAACCAGTGGATGCAGATCAATGGAAGAATTTTGATAAGATGTATTTGAAGTTTGCTTCTGAACCCAGAAATTTGAAAATGGCTTTGTGTATTGATGGTATAAACCCGTTTGGTAACATTCCCTCGAGGATGGTTATGATTTCCACTTATAATCTCCCCCCGTACTTGTGCATGGAAATGAAATTGATACTTATCTTTCCCTTTGATAGAAGATTTGAAAGTGTTGTGGTCCAATGGAGCTTTAGTGTTTGATGGTTTTCGTGGAAATGAGTTTATCTTGAAGGCCAAGCTTTTTTTACCATCAATGATTTTCCTGCATATGGTAACCTTTTGGGTTATGTAGTGAAGGGCCACAAGGCTTGTCCCATTTTCGAGGATGGGGACGATTTCCATCATTTTAAAATTTGGTCAGAAGACTGTGTATTTGGGTTACTGAAATTCCTCCCGTTCAAGCACAAGTAGCAAGAAAACACGGTGGCACTTGTTGGTGGGAAGGAGAGGAGAAAGAAACCTAACCCATTGATTGGGGTTGGCATTCACAACAAGGTGGAGAAATTGAATGTCGTGCTTGGTAAGAAATTATCTAAGGTTGGTGAGGCGGTAGAGGGATCGTGGATGAAAAGGTTGATTTTCTTTGATTTGCCTTATTGGGAGAATTTGGAGGTTCGACATTGTTTGGATTTCATGCATATTGAAGAAAAAAAATGTTTGTGACAGTATAATTGGCACGCTACTTAATATTCTCGGGAAGACTAAGGATATCTTAAATGCGAGGAAGCATTTGATGGATATTGGTATTCGGTTGGATCTAGCACTAGAGGTTAGAGGGAAGTGAATGTGCCTGTCTCTCGCTCCTTATAATTTATCGGTTGCTAAGAGAAGATCATTGTGTGAGAGCATTCAAGGCATGAAGGTACCATCCAACTACTCTTCTAATGTTAGCCGTTTTGTGAATGATGAATTTCATCTTAATGCTTTGAAATCGAACGATTGTCATGTCCTTAAGCAACAACTTTTGCCCATTTTGATCGTGGGGCTTTGGAAGAGGAAGTTAGATTTTTTATTATGCGCATGTTTTTCTTCTTCAACTCAATTTGCAGGAAGAATATAAGCAGGCAACGGCTGGATGAATTGGAGGGGGGCTTTTAAACTTTTATGTCATTTTGAGAAGTACTTCCCCCGGTTATTTGACATCATGGTCCACCGTATGATAAACTTAGTCAGGGAAATACGCAATGCGGTCCTGTTGAAATGCATTAGATGTACCCCTTTGAGAGTCACGTGGGTATTTTCAAGGGTAATGTTAACAATCGCAGTTGGCCAAATGCCTCAATTGTTCCATGGTACGTCATCGAGGAGATCATCGAGTACTATACTTTCAACTTGGTTGGAAAATTAGCTGTTGGTGTTTCTAGTGAAGCATAGTGCGGTAGAAATAATGGGACTCCATGTTCTAAGGGTAGGTTTTATACACCCTTGAATGCTGAGTTGATAACAGTTCACCTGTACGTTTTACGAAATAGAAGTGAGATAGTAGTATGCATTCAAGAGAATGTGTCCATGTTAAAAGAGAATCATCCAAACTAGCCATCGTATAAAATATAGGTGGAGCATTCTTAAAAGTTTTTTACTGGTTTTACAAGCGTTGTAATGTGGACGACATGCCCAGTAAGCTATGTGCGTTTTCAAGGACATCGAACTGTACCTTCACACGATACTAAGGTTAAGACATCAATGACTTTAGTTTCTCAACGTTGGAGAAGGATGAGAAGAACACGACGCAAAACAACGGTGTTTATATTAAATATGAATCCATGTGGCAGGCTAGTAAGAGAGACAAACATCATGTTGTTGATGTGATTCCATTTTATGGGATGATTGAAGAAATTTTGGATTTGTATTATGTAGAGTTCAAAGTTGTTGTGTTCAAGTGCCGTTGGGTGGAACATGGTTTCGGTGTAGTACTAGAGAAGCCTATGGGTTATACACTGGTGGACTTGAATCGAGTAGGATACGAAGATGAAAAGTTCATCTTAGCAGCCCGGGAATGGTAGGTTTTTTATATCAAAGACCCTTCTACTGAGAAGTTCCATGTGGTACTTCATATGAAGAAGTTTTACATCGAAGAGGAAATTGATCAGCCAGTCGGAATTGAAAGTCCAGAGTATCCATCAGTGTTTCCTGGTTTGGAAGATGTCGGGGGAGATATAGTAGGACGATTTTGTCATTGTGGTGGGTTGTGGGTCGATAAGAGTGCTGAAATCGGGGATGGCAACAAAGTCTTGAAAAGGAAAAGAAACACAATTATTTCTAAGTGAATTAGTTTTCCTCTCATTGTTTTATATAATACCCAAAGATGTATGTTGCGTACTTTTGTATAATGCCCTACGATATATGTTATGTAACTTTGTACTTAAAGTATGATTATGATCCGTACATGTTTTGGACTGTTAAACATAAGTGTATGGAATATGAAATTACAAAAAGGAACAAATTAATTCTATTTCGTACATAGGCACCGGTATGTATACTAGTGCTAGGTACATAGCCAAAAAAATATTTTGCTCTCGGGTCCAACAATTTAATTAATGAGGATTTATATCAGCATAAAGCAGCTTCTTTACAAACATATGTACACCAGTATATATTTAATAGGCACCGGTACATATACCGGTGCTAGGTACTTAGCCAGAGAAATAGGTTTTGCTCTCGGGTCCAACAATTTAATTAAATAGGGATTTAAAACAGTCTAAAGCAGCTGCTTTATAAACATATAAACATCAATATATATTTCATAGGCACCGGTACGTATACCGGAGCTAGGTACTTATCCAAAAAATTAGGTTTTGCTCTCTAGTCCAACAATTTAATTAAATGGGGATTTAAAGCAGTCAAAAGCAACTGCTTTACAAACATATATGCACCGGTATATATTTCATAGGGTACATATACCGATGCTAGGTACTTAGCCAATAAAATTAGGTTTTGCTCTCGGGTCAGACAATTTCAATAAATGTGGATTTAAAACATCCTAAAGTCGCTTCTTCAATGTATCATAGGCACCGGTATATCATCCAAAATACTGGTGTAA
>JAULKM010002316.1:0-15343 GCA_032355605.1 Rubia tinctorum | reverse complement strand
TTGCTAGTTTTGTTGTTTTCACTTTCATAACTTAGGAATCCAACCAACCAAAACCCCCCTTTTCACTTGCTTTTATAATTTTGTATATATATCTAGGCTTATACTCGCCCTTGTATGCATGAACCCTTATAAATATCCCTCTTCTCTGTGGACGACCCTGACTTGCCAAACTATCTACTTAGTTGTATTTAGTAAACATATTTGGCTTAAAAATAGTATCTTTGAGAGGTACGGCGACGACCTCCTAGCAGCCCCAAATGGGTAATGCTGTTTTGGGAAGGAGATCAAATGGTAAGTTGGAAGCCAATGGTGGGATAAAAAGCTCCATAGTTGGTTTACTAAGTGGTGGGATTTCTGGATATACCTTGAACCACAATGACATTGGAGGCTACTGCTCAGTAAGCTTTCCATTTATCAGGTACCATTGAACTGAAGAACCGCTGTTGCGCTGGATGGAGCTAAATGCATTCATGGTCGTCAAAAACCCTTTATCGTTTAAAACTAACTAAAACTAACAATCAACCAAGTAAAACATAGTAACAATTGTGTCAAATGCATCGGTCAACACATGCTATATGGTGCACGTCAGTTTGAAGCAAGCAAGGTGTCCACGTAATTTTTATGATTTGTGTTATGAGTTGATATGGTCTTCTAACTCCAGTCTTGTACGCAATCTTCTAGTTATGTTAGATATAAAACAAGGCTTAATCTGGCGCTTGATTGAAGTTGATCGACTATATCGGGCTAAGGTAGATGATAGAGCTTTCTCTTTCCCTCTCATGATTACTTGAAAGAGCATCCTAAAATGTTCAACATGAAGGAAGTACATACCTTTACTGTGGATGCGCGAATACCTAACTTTCTAATGACGAATGACAATATTGCTGGGACAATAGGAATTTACCCTTGAAAGATCAAATTCGTGAATGATAATGTTTTTGTCGTATGGATAATATTTAAATTATTGTTTCAAGATTCTTGTTGTGGGTCTTTCACTGATGTGTTGTTATTGCTTTCCTTTGTTTTTTAAGGTTCTTGTACTTTTTGGCAAGAGTGGATGTTCTTTGGCTGTTGATATCGAATTCTCCTATGAATGTCCTACTCTTGAGAGCTATTTTAGAGTAATGTGTATTGGCCGCTCTATATCTTACATTAGAGATATATGTATAGAGTAGGTCTCCTGACAGGCGGCCTGTCCATAAGCTTATGGACAGGCCAGGGACCAATTTACAATTAACGCAAATTATACAAAATCCTTCTTCCCTAAATGAGACACGCAACCCATTCTCTGCAACTTGTCCATTCTTATTATTTTCCTTCAATCTCCATTCACAGATTTTAATATCCTTCCCAAACATCAATCTCAATTCTCTGCAAATCTAACTTCTCTCAGCCGACCAAATCCTTCTCCGAGCGATTCATTTTTTTTCTTGATGAGTTCTTCAAACTACCGGCTAGTGTCCTGCAAATTTTTGCCCATATCTAGAGGAGAAGGAAGGACAAGTTCCAGATCTAATGAAAACATTTTGATTAAAACTGGATTTCAGTTGTATTGTAATTCTTCACATTTGATTGAGGTTATGTTATTCAATTGTGTTTGATGTGAATGATATTATTGTTGAAAGTTCCAAATGTATGAATTCTGCTGCTATGAACATGTTAAAAACATGTGGCAAATATTCAAAAAATGAACTAAATGCTGCTGAAAACTTTCGTATATATTATGCACCTGTTACCTTACAGTGCGTATTTTTATTAAAACATGCATTTGTTTTAAAAGCTCTGAGTTATGAAACTTTTCCAGGAGATTATGTATAAGTTAATTTAAAGTTTTACAATTTAAAACTGTCATATTAACTCTGCATTAATTACTTTACAACATGTATTGTTTAAATAAAAACACGCATATGATTTAGAATTATATTTTTCTTTTATGACTAGTAAAACTATACCATGAGGTGGTGCATAATTTACCTTATGAATCGTTTATGTTTTGTTAAAACATTCATATGTTATCCTACAACTAGTATTATCTTATAGTATACACAGCAAATGTCACATAATTTTGTAGTTTTTTTAAAATTTTCATATGTACTGCATTTAATACTTTACAATATACTCCCCCCATCCCACCATTATTGACATATTTATTTTTTCACAGTCTTCAATGATCATGTTTTACAGTCAATAACTCTAGCTAAATATAACAATTTCACATAAAAAAAATTAATATTTAGAAAATAGATGTTAAGACGAATCTAACAATATCTCACATGAGATATTTATTATAAATACATTAGCTCATATTTAGAGTTAAACTTTTCTACATTTGACTTTGAAAAAGTATATATGCCAATAATGGTGGTACTGGGGGAGTATACTAATCGCATTAAAACATATATTAGTTTTCAAAAATATGAGCAGATTTCTCTGATTTAAATCAAAGAGAAGTCACAAAATGTATTGATGGCGTGAAAGAAAATCATGTAAAGCATTGCATACTTTGTATACAAAACATGAAAATTTTGTCAAATTCAAACATGAGAGAGGCTCTCAACATCTAAAAAAATGGAAGATAAAGTGCTCGTGACAGAAATCTTCCATTAGGGTACTTACAATTACAATAGTATTCTTATCTAGATTAACTAACAGTCTCTAATACAATGAATCAATTATTAATCTTCAAAAGGGGAATCATCTTTGAATTTTCAAGTTCAATGTCATCTTCCTATGAATCCTCCTCGTGTTGGAACGTCTTGTGGTGTCCAATGTTCAATGTTGTCCGACTCTTTAAAAGTGAAAACCAAAAAAAGGTCAGGTCCAACTCTTGCAAAAGTTATACACATTGGATATTAACATTTGCAACATATAAGAAAAAAGTACAATATCTAATTTGAAACGAACACTAATGAACAATGAAAATAAAATTCAAACACAATAAAACTATCAAGTACATACTGGATTCTAATATATTCAATATATAAGGAAACAAATGCAATTTCTAATTCAAGATGAACAACCAACAACATTTAAAAAAGGTCATACACAACACAACTAACAATTACAGACAAGATACTAACAGATGCAACATATAAGTTAAAAGATGCAACTCATTCTTCAAAACGTACAATTAACAACAAATGAAAACAAAAGGTCATAGACAGTACAACTAATAAGTACACACTGAATACTAACAGATGTAACATATAAGTAAACAGATGCAGCTCGGAATTCAGAATGAACGATTAGCAAAAAAAGAAGAATAAAGGTCATTCATAGTACAATTAATAGGTACATGTTGGATAATAACATCATCAACATATAAGTAAACAAATGCAGCTCGTAATTCCTGACAAACAATTAACAAGTTTGTTGTTACAACGAGATGATAATTCAAAATCAGATAACAGAAAAATGCACATAGAAACTCAAAACACTCTAAACTATGTTTATCCAACGCTCAATTAAAACAAAGAACATACCAAATCATAAATATTGAACAAAAATTGTGTAATAATACTGTAAAAAATATACCCTAGGATGAGGTATGTCATATTCGGTAGAGTGTCAAATATAGTCGCAAAAAAAACAACCATCGAATGTTTATTTTTGATATAACCCATCCAATTCTTCCCCTTGGATGAGGTATGTCAGTTGTTCATCTGTCAAAAACAAAACAATGACACCAGAGAAGAATCAGAGAAATGAGTGGTCGGAGAATCGTGAAGAATATGTGGAGACATAAGGAGAAGAGGTGAAGAGCCGTGAAATTGCTAGATAAATGGAGAAGAGAAGACAGAGAAACGAGAAGAGGTGGAAAAGAGGCTGAGAAATCGCCGTAGAGGAGTGAATCACTGGAGAAAAGGAGACCTATTTAAGAGAGAGAAGAAGAAGAGCTGGAAAGGGGAACAACTCTTTTAATTACAATTAAAAAGTTAATTTTCATCAATTACAAAATAACCCCATTTTGCAAAAATAGTTCCTAGCCTGTACATAAACTTATGGACAAGCCGCATTTCTTGAGACTTTCTAAATGTATAAACTACTTTCTACGTTCCAGACTGTGTGTAGTTCCATTGCCACTTGATCTAAGTTCATCTATATCAGGTAACCTGCTAATGCTCAATCCCAGATAGGTCATTCTTTTACTTGTGATAGCTTAGTTAGGACTAATCGTGATATCATAGATGAGCTAGTTGAACAGTGTATGCTTACTAGAATTATGTATCTTGCACCACATAGGGAAATGTTGTATGCCGTGTAGGAGGATCTTTGAGAGGTGTGGTGACTCAATTTTTAGAACTTGCATTGTTGTAAAACCAGAGGAGAGATGTCTATGAGACTTGTATTAGTAAGTTGAAGAGTGATTACAAAGAATTGAGGCCTGCTTGTTGCCTTCAGCAGGATGAGTTGCAAAAACTGTGTGATCAAGAACAATAATTGAGGCGGGTTATGTCATCTACTGTGGCTGAGTTGCAACATAAAACTGAGATATTGGATAAGACTTTGAATCATGTTGACAAGGTCTATCAGAAGTATGATACTATCAAGCCTGAGCTATCTTACACTAAGGCTTTGGTAGCGGGGTTCCAATCTAAATATAACACACAATTGGCTCTGAATCTGAGCATGGAGGAATTAAACAAGCAATTGCATGAGGAAAACCAAAACTTAGCAGTGGTAGATTGTGAGATGAGCTGGGGTCTCAATTCTCCCCTACCATCTTCCTCGAGGGATATTTGCAATAAACCTACCAGGACGTCTAACCACAGTGGGATCCCGTCATATCTAGATATTTAGGGTGATGTTCATGATTACATGAAGAGGCTTGAGGAAGAAAATGAAGCTTTACAATGGAGGGTGTCTCAATATAAAAAAACCATAGCGTTCATGGGTTGTGAACTTGATCAAGATACGTATGGTCTAATTGAAGATTGGAGATCCTACTATCAACAACAGTTAGATAGGTTGCATCAACTGAATTAACAAGAACATACTTCTTATGGAGATATAGAGTAATTACTTAAGCAATGCGAGGAGAATAAATGATAGTTGTAGTGATAAAGGAAATTTACCTTAGAGAATTTTCACCAATAATGTGTAATTTATTTTTGTGTAATTTCGTGTCTGAGATGTTGAGTTTTTCTTTCCTTGTCATTTTGGATGGTTATTCATTGTGAGGAAGCCTTCCTTGGTGGTAAATCTGCTCAAGTACAATATAAGAGTGTGGGGCCTTGTTTTTGCGAAGCCGTAGTGATTTTCCCTCTTATGTAGCGAGGTTGGGCGATGCCCATATTTTACGAAACTGCAGGTGATTTCCTGCTTAAGTTGCTGGGTGGGGCTGATTCCGTATTTTGCAAAGTTGCATGTAATTTTCCTGTTTAAGTCGCAGGGTGGGGCAATACCCATATTTTTGCAAAGGCGCAGGTGATTTTCATGCTTTAATCATGGGGTGGGGCTGTGCTCATATTTTTTGAAGTCGTATGTGATTTTCTTGTTTAAGTCGCAGGGTGGGACTGTGCCCAAAATTTGCGAACCTCATGTGATTTTTCTGCTTAAGTTGTGGGTGGGGTAGTGCCCAAATTTTGGGGAAGCCCAAGTGATTTTCATGCTTAAGTCACGTTGTGGGGTTGTGCCCAAATTTTGCAAACCGCATGTGATTTTCTTTCTTAAGTTGTGAGTTAGGGTAGTGCCCGAATTTTACGAAGCTCAAGTGATTTTCCTACTTAAATCACAGGGTGGGGCTGTGCCCAAAATTTGTGAAGCCGTAGGTGATTTGTTTGATTAAGTCGCGGGGTGGGGATAGGTCTAAATTTAGCGAAGTCGTAGGTAATTTTCTTGCTTAAGTCACGGGAAGGGTATATGCTCGAATTTTGCAAAATTGCAAGTGATTTTCCTACTTATGTCACGAGATTGGTATGTACACAGTTTTTTTGCCTTTGGAAGACATTTTTTCATTTATGTATATACAACCACAATTATTTTGTCTTGTGATCCTTTTTAGGTGTTCCTGGTCAATGATAATATCAGACCTCTGTAAAATACGCTTGTTTAGGAACCCTAGGTTTACACGTGGTACTTATTAAGGTTGGTTACGTGACACATATTGGGGATATGTGAATCATCCATTCGGCGAGGTAGTAACTGTTGGACTTGTGATCTGCTGTTACCTTGTCCTGTCCCTCCCATAATGGGCAAAGTTTACCTATCTTTTCAGCCAATTGGCCTCGTTTTTCCTTAGGAATAGATCTCCTACTTTGAAGGTTGTCGCTCGGACCATGTCATTGTATGACTTTGCCATCCGTTTCTTGTATTTAGCTTCTCTAATATTTGCAATTTGGTGGCGTTCCTCCAAGATATCCAAGTTTATCCTCATATCTTCCTTATTTTTCCACTCTATTGTATGCTATTCTCTAGAGCTATGGATACCTACCTTTAACGGTATGACTGCTTCGTAACCATAAGTTGGACTGAATGGTGTCTCTGATGTGGGTGTCCTTGGTATCGTCCTCTATGCCTATAATACCGTAGGCAATTCTTCTACCCAGTATCTTTGCTTTCCTTCTAGGCATTTTTGGATTCCTTGGACGATGGTCCTATTTGTGGCCTCTACTTGACCATTAACTTGAGGGTGAGTGACAGAGGTGCACTCATAGAGTATGTTTAAATTGTTACACCATTTATTGAATGCTCCACTTGAGACCTGTGTACCATAGTTCAAGAAAATTATCTTAGGTATGCCAAAGCGACATGCTATGTTTTATCGAACAAATGATATAGCTGCTTTGGCTGTAATGCTGTAGAGCGGTTTTGCCTCCACCCACTTAGTGAAGTAATCTACTGCCATGAGGAACTTTGTACCATTTGATATTTTAGGGATTGGTCCCACAATGCCTACCCCCCATTTGTCGAATGACCATGCACTATATACCCCTGTCATCTCAGATTACGGCTTCCGTCGAATTGTCGCATTTCTTTGACAGCTGATGTATTTTGGGACAAAAATGTGCATGTCGTTGAAAATCATTGACAAATAATATCCTACTCTCATTATTTTCTTTGTCAGTGTTCTTCCTCCTTGGTGCGAACTGCACCAAACTTCATGCACATCCCTGAGGATTGATGCTACTTCTGAGCCCCTACACAATATAGCCATGGCGTAGAGTAACTTTTCTTGTACAAGATATTCTTAGAATAACTGTATGATGGTACTTTGAGCTCTGTCTTTCGAGCTACTGTCCTATCCTGGAGGAAATGACCATTATGAAGAAACTCTATGATAGGATTCACCCGGCCTTTGTCACCCTCCTACAGTTGTGCTGCTGTTATAGATGTCGTATTGTGTGTTAGGATCAATATGACCGAGACATATTTTTAGTTATGAAGTGAGTTGAAGCCCAAAGCTGCTAATTTGCTTGGTGCATCCGCCCTTGTGTTTTATGATCGCGGTTTGTGAGTTATGTTGAAGTATTCAAACTCGTGGATGATCTATTTCATCTTGTTCATGTACTTGATCAACTGTCTTTCCTTGACTAACGTTCTTTTCATGGTTTGGCTAGTTTTTATAGAAGGTTTGTGAGTGATTTTTCATCTATTACTGCACCTTTAAATGAACTAGTAAAAAGTATGCGAAATTTGTGTGGGGTGATACTCAAGAGGATGCATTTAATGAATTGAAAGTAAGGTTATGTAATGCTACCGTTCTTTCTTTTCCTGATTCAAAGAGTACTTTTGAAATTCACTGTGATGAATCTGGTATTTGTACTGGTGCTGTTCTAATGAAAGAGAATTGACCTAGAGCTTATTTCACTGAAAAGTTAAAGGGAGATGCCCTTAATTATCCTATTTATGACAATAATTCTATGCTGTTGTGAGGACTTTAGAGACATGGTAACATTATTTATTGCATTAAAAGTTTGTTATTCACAGTGATCATGAGTCTTAGAAATACTTGAAGAGTCACTTGAAGTTAAATAAGTATCACACTAAGTGGTCTAGTTTTATTGAATGTTTTCCTTATGTATTGCGATATAAGAAGGGAAAAGAAAATGTTGTGGTTGATGCTTTGAGTTGTAGGTATACTTTACTTATATGTCTTGAATATATTATTCTAGGATTTTCTTTTGTGAAAAAATATATGAGACTGATTTTTATGTATAGACATGACAAATTTCTTTGCTTACGTGCCTTGAATGTGTTATGCGAGAATAATGATAATAATAAGTTTTATAAACATGATGGATTCTTGTTTCTTGATAATAGTGCTTTGTGTACCTCATTGTTCCATGAGAAATTACTTGTTGGGGAAGCACATTCAGGTGGTCTTATGGGTCATTTTGGTGCATTTAAAACTTATAATCTTATTGGCCGAAAGTGGCACTATTTGTTGATAGGATTTATAGGAATTGTATTGATTGCTTGAAAGCTAAGTAAAAAACTAAGCCTCATGGACTTTACACACCATTACCTTTTCCTACACATCATTGGGTTGATATCTTCATGGACTTTGTCCTGGGTTTGCTACAATCTCAACCAGGTAATGGTTCCATCTTTGTTGTGGTTGATAGATTTTTGAAAAAGACACATTTTATTCATTGTAGGAAAATCGATGATGCAAAGCATGTGACAGATTTATTTCTTTGAGAGGTAGTTCGGCTACATGGAATAATTTCAAGCATAGTGTCCTATTGCGACGTTATGTCACGAAAATACTCCCCGAGTGTTTGTTAATATAGTTTATTTAGTTGATTGCATACTTGTAGTAGATAGTTAAAACCCCCCAAATGAGTATTTTTGCAACACTGTTTATTCATAACGCGTGGTCAGATTGACAACCCGACAATGATTGTGTTTAGTAAATTACTAGATTACCGACATCTCTATGAAGGACTCCTGTACTTGCCACTATCTACCATTCTTGGTAGAATAGTAGTAAGATTGGAAGCAACATATAAATTTTCTTTTTAACTCCTAACCATCCTCCCCTCTTGTTTAACGACGCTCTGGAAGGGACGGGTCAACAATCCAAGAGAAGAATAGAATATATTTTTATTTCTCTCATTTTCTCTCATTTTGCCTATGAGTCCTTTCGAGTTTTCATCCTAGCTTCTCAAATTATTTTCTTTTCCAAATCTCACTTCCCACCTTTTTCCACACCATTTTGCCTCACTTTTGCATAGGTTTTTAAACCTATCTAGGCCTTTCCCATTGTTGCCTAAGTCACCATTTTGGGTTTTCGACTTTCGATTTAGCTGTGTATGTTTTTTTTTCATTTTAATTTTTTTTTCTGTAGAACAAAATTCCCAAAATAGGCTTCATACTACAATGATAATAATGGAAAAAACAAACACAATGGAATTTTTCTAGAATTCCTAAGTGCCTAATTACTCCCTCCCCCACACTTAAACATTGCATTGTCCCCAACACATCATACAAAGTCTACAAATAACAAGTGGAATGGGAAGAATGGTAAGCACTTACTCTTAGGACCCCCAAGGGCCCGATCTCATACGCCTCATCTCGCTCCTCTCCTTCTCTCTTCTTGCCTCAATTCTTTCATTTCATAGGGAACAAGGTCATCGAAACCCTTTAGTTTGAGGTATGCATCCTCTCAATCAATAGCTCCATAGCCTCTTCTTGCACATTGGCTCTCCCGTCTACTTAAGCGAACTCCTCCCTCACTTCTTGCTCAAATCCATAGAGTCAAGATTCATCATTAATTCCTCCATTTGAAAGCTCATTATACCTACCACGTGGCCAAATTCTTCAACCATTTGTGTTGAACTCATGAGTTGTTCCCAAAATGTGCAAAATTGATCAAAAAGTCTGCCTGTAGGTTGGTTCGCCTAGGTTACACACTAGGGGGATTCTCACCCTCTTCTTCTTCAATGTTCACATCTGAGACCGATAAGGTTTTGTAGAAAGCCTTGTAGAACCTTTGATCGGGGCTATGAATAGATCCTCCAATGTGGTGTCATGAGTGATTGTCGTGAGCTCGGGTTGCGAAAGTGCCATGAAGTTGCAAACTGTCGCGCCACTATAAATCCAAACAAAATAATTCTCCATTGTGGTGGTGGCGATCATGGAAGCTCTTGCCAACTTGTCCATAGTATACTTCATCCTCCAACAACACAAATTTTCCAAAGCAAAACGGGGAGACACCTCTTATGCGAGGTATTGTGCAAGAAGGCTGACCATTCTTCCCATCGGTAAATTTCTGGCCTTGTTTTTCCCTATGAATATGCACTCTTCCAAATATTCCTCCTAATTTGGGATAGTAGTTCCCTTCCGGAATAATAGCCCAAAGAATATGCACGTCTCTAATAAGGCATTGCAAGATCTCTCCATAATATAGAACTCCCATTGATAGCAGTCGGTGCACATACTTCAAAGCCGGGAGGATTATTGAGGTACTCCTGTCCAAATGATTCCTATCCACGCCCACCAAGTTCTTCCAAATATTTCCCTAGGAGAATGGAAGACCTTCTCTACATGTCTTAGGAACTTCCTTTCCATACTTCCACCCCAATGCTCGAGCAACTTCCCTTTGAGTCGTTGAATACTCCTTGTTGTCCATGTAGAATGTGGTGGTCCTCCTTCTGTCACTGTCCGATGTTTGCTCCATAGTTTCCAAGAACTCCAAAGTCTATAGAATGTTGTCTTAGAGTTCATCTCAAGGAATCTTTCTTGGCCTATCCGACCTAGAAAGTAGGTGATGAGTTCGAGTAGGACTAGTGCCACCAAAGTCTCTTTGCATGCAAACTTAGTATTCGACATTGTCCTCCTTAGCCTATTGAGATACCTCCCATTTCGGGCTGCACACCAGGAAATGCTAGTCAATCCCCTGAAGTCATCAACAATGGTAAGAGTCAGAGCTACGACAGTTTTCGACTATTGTCTCCAAACATTGGCCGAACCCTTCCCTTTCTCCTTTCGGGAAGATGTCCATTTCTTTGGTCTACTCCTCTTAGGAGCCATTCTATTACAACACAAGACAAAAATAGTAATGGAAAAAGACACAAGGCATATGGATCAAGGTAACTTAGCAAGAATCATTCTTCATAAACAACCAACATATAGCAAATCATGTCATTTCAATTCAAGGATCATAATCTTCTCCCACACTTAATTCAATCTAACATCATGTATATTGCCCACATAATCCCATAAAACTTCAGGCTCTCACATACAATACAATCATGCCAAGATAAGGTGTCAATTCTTGGTGTAGTAACACTGGCACTAACCAATTTGGGGAAGAAGAAAGATGCGTAATTAGTGGGGGGCAAAAATGCTTATTTTGGCAAATTTCATTTTCCCCAAAATTTTGCACTTTTGCCTGACTGCAGTACTTTTTTGGTTGGAACGAGGCATGGCACGACCAATCCATGTGAAGGCCTCAAGCGAGTTCTTCCTATACGAGTCTGACACGGCCCGTGCTTCTAGCACCTTCGTTTTTCTTTTCCCTTTTCACCCAACCATATTTTCTCCTTACCACAACCATAAGACTAAATCTTAGACTCAACAAAATTTTTTTTTTCAAAAAATCCTTTGCCACATAAACAAAAACATGCAAACAATTAAATACTAAAAACACAAAGACAATGAGAAACACTGTATTTTTAATATCATCCTCTCGGCTTATTTTTCATGCATTCGATCTAGAAAAATTCTACCATTGGGTCGCAGAAGTCACCATCCACAATGGTGTCTTTGTGGAGAGGTATCCCAAAGTACAATCCTTACCTTTACGCTCCTTGTCAATATCGAGATTTCATGTTCATCCTTAGTTAATGCCGTCTCCTTTGTCTTTTCCTTGGGTTTAAGAGGTGGTCTAGGAGATTTCAATTCCATGCCACACTCCACCACGGGCTGCATGTTAGTGTCCATATAAAAAATCAAAAATAGAAATATTATCACTATAAACATGCAAGGCATAAGTGTCATCAACATTTAAACTTTAGTCAGGAAAAAGTGCAGAATTTTGGGGAAATGAAATTGCCAAAATAAGCATTTTTACCCCCCACTAATTACGCAACTTTCTTCTTCCCCAAATTATCTAGTGCCAATGTTACTACACCAAGCATTGACACCTTATCTTAGCATGAATTTATGAAGCTTTTAATCCAAAAATTTCTATTTTCCCCAAATTATTACGACCTCCATTTTGCCTATCTCTCCAAAACAACCTACTTGTGGAACATGATTAATTCTCTGAATATGAATTCAAAGTACCTTCTCCCATGAAAATAGATCACTTAACTCACTCCAATTACTTTGAAAACATCCAACCTATTTTAACAATAAGAGGAATTTGAATTTAGGCATTTTCTCTCAAGGGAGAGCACTCTTTGGTTTTCCCGATGTAATATTCAATTCCGAGGCTCCAAATTCAGGTAAACCTTTTAACTATTTGTTTACTTGCTTTCATTGGCATGATTTTATTATTTGGGGGAGCCTGAAGTTAAAAAAATTCATAGATTTACTATGGATTGGGAAGGTAGCTTTCCGGAGTCTCTTGCCTCAAGACGGCTAACCGAGGTGACCAATTTCCCAACTTGAATATAAATATTCTCGATGCTTGAGAAAGCCCTTGTTCCTAGCTCTTCAATTTCCATTCTTGTGTGCTCTGCGAACATGTCACTTTTCTTGGTCAATTGCTTAATTGTCTCATTCGAGTTTTAGATTGAAAAATTTCTATTTAAAGGTCCTTCCCCCCTTGGCTAAGGCTAAGGTGGAACTCCCCTCAATTATACCCACGGTTGTCCTCACGCTACAAGAAGTTTGGGTGGTCATGATATCAGGTATTGAACGAGTTTGCATAAGGGTTTTGACGATCTCCGCATTGGTTCTCTTGGAAACCTTTATGTTTCCCTCTACCAAACAATCTTTTTCCCTCCATTGAAGTCCAATGCCTTCACCTCCTTAAATTCCTCCACAACTTGTGAGCATGTGTCGGTCGAGTGGTCTAAGCTGTAAATCCTGCATACTTTCACTTGGATTCCATCATCATTGAAGCAAGAGCTTAGATTTTTTCTTCAAGATTTGGGAAGTGAGTGGGTTCTTCCAAAGTCTTCATTCGTGAATGGGTCTAAAACTACTATTTACCATTTTCCATTTCCTAAAATAAGGCAATAGAATTCTTGAGGCTCTTGTTTTATATCGATCCATAACATGCGGCATTCACCATCGGCATGTCCTCATCACAGAAACCCATAAAGAAATAGTACACAAGATGTCCATCTTTGTACAGATGATAGGGGTAGCTTGCCAACGAATTCTTGGATTGCTCCCAATATTCATATATAGATTATTTTGGGAGTTGCAATATCTTGGAAAACTGTTTCTTCAATCCAATAGTATTTGATGCGGGGAAATATTTCTCGATGAACCTACGCTCTATATCCATGCATGAGGTGATACAACCCAGAGAGAGGTAGTAAAGCCAATCCTTCTCCTCCTTGTTCAACCACTTGCCTTTTCTAGTAGATAGTGTAGAGCTCCTAAGTTCGGGGTACAGGTGTGGACCATAAACATGAAGCAAGACACTACCAGTCCAATAGAGAACACTTTCAAAACAAATTAGGAGCAACAAGAATAACTATTGAAATGCTCAACACAATAATCAACCAAAAGGACAAAAGTAAAAATACGAACTAATTAACTAGCCAAGAAATTTAATGATTAAATTAAAACTAGTATCCCCAGAAACAAAGCTAAAATTTTATCCGCACTCCGCAGGGTCATTAATAACATCAACATTTTCAAGAGAGAGCATTACTAACCCGCAGAGCGTTTGGAAGATTAAAGATAAGATTTATGTTGCTCCCATATGCTCACTACCAATGACCTGCCTCCTTACAAGCATCGTTAAAAACACATTTTCACAAGAGATCTACTAAGCCGAGAGGGGGCCATCAAAGATGAAATTTGTACGTTGCTTCCGTTTCTACCACTAAACTACTAAGAATGGTGGATCGTGACAACTACCAGGGTCGTCCACGTAGATGTTAGGAATCTAATAACTGACTAAACACAATCATGATCGGGTCGTCAATCCAACCACATGTTAGGAATAAAAAGTGTTGTGAAAATAGTCATTGGGGGGGATTATTTGTATTAACAACTACTAGCATGCAAATGATCAAAAGAATTATTAATATAAACTAACACTCCTAAAATATTTGCAAAACATGATTAATGTAATTTCAATCATCGATTTCATTAAACATAAGAACTAAACCCTATTCTAGTGTTTGTGACACGTTGTGCGGACAATGGTCGAAACTCCCCCCTATCTGTCACATAGAGGTGCACATATTAAATCTTCCATCATCCTCGCCTCTACAATGAGGATAGTGCAACAATGATAATGACTCATTGTGTGGGTTTGATTCTCTCCCGTTTGATTAAGTCTAGGGAGGAACACCACGAACGCACTACCCTAAGGCCTATAACGGAAAAGGAAGTTGGCATCTTATTGATGGCTCTAGGATCAACAAGATAATCCTAGTTTTCTACTTAACTTATTGCTACCTACAACCCTTCGAACCACATAATCGGCTAATTAGAGCATATTGAATTGTGACGATTACTAACGGTAACTTTCGTGCACACACCCACATACTTCCGGACTATCATCACCCCAAGCGCATCTAGGTTTCCTTCCGGGGGGTGGGTAGAAATAGTGCAACAACATGAAAGTAGACTTAAGTGTGTGCTAACAAAGTGTGACAATCATGAAATTCACAAGAATTATAAGAACATGCCAACATAATAATCGCAAAAAAAGAAGAGGAATAGGTAGATCTAGAAATATCCCAAAATGAACATTAATACACAAATAAAAATATCTTCTCCAAGTAAGATCCCTACTCCCTAAGAATTGAACCAAAGTATTTCATTGGAATCAACACTTTGGGGAAAAAGAAAGATAAATATATTAAAAGAAAAGAACCTAGAGAGAAGGAAGAGGGTTTTTTCTCTCTAACCTACTCTCGATATAAAAAAATGATCATAAACTTAATAGGACCAAAAATGGTCCATATATATAGTAGTAGGGACTTGAGCCCAAAAATAGGGCCAAAACTGGCTGAAAACCCTTGTAGCATCAACAGACGCGGGGGGTAGTGTCAGGCACGACCTTTACCGACTGAGGGGGCCTTGTGCTGGTGCGGCACTGATGAGACATCAAATGCATGTGTTTTCCGAAGCATTTAACATCTTTTTTGTTATATTTTTGTTGGAAGATTGCTATATTTAGGTAAGTTTACATCATAAGGGGTTTAGATAACCGTTTTCGGTTTTCATATCTAAATCCTTCATTTTGCAACCTAGTTTGAGT
>JAULKM010002315.1:0-31674 GCA_032355605.1 Rubia tinctorum | reverse complement strand
AGCATAATTTTATTAGTTATTAGAACTATAAATTATATTATATTATATTATATATTTTTATTTTTATTTATAGATCCGTGCATCGGCACGGGTATTACCTAGTTACATATAACAATTTTGCATAAAAATTGATATTTAAAAAATGACAACCGTGGGAAAAATCGTCTTTCCATAGGCATATGGAAAAACGGTGTTAAATTGAAATTATAGAAAGGTAAAAGGTTTAATTTGCAATATTAAAATTTTATTATGCAACATTTAGGAGTGATATGTTTATAACCCGATTAATACAACCCAAAAATTTTATTTTGATTTTTTCAAATTTACAGTTTAAACCTTGGTCTTTTCATAAATTATGGAAGAAACGGACTCTTAAAAAATAAATGTTAAGATGAATCTAACAATATGTCGAATGATATATTTATCATATACATATAAATTAACATGTAGGGTTAAAATTTACCAAATTTAACTTCGAAAAGGCAAATAGGCCCAATTATTATGTAATACGAAAGGAGTATTACAAGCGGTAATCAGATGGAATTTAGAATCTTAAACGCGTGAATTATATCATACCCAGATTACTTTACATATCAAATTAGTAGTTAATTCCTGAAATTAAGAACAATAAATTAATCACAAAGTTTTGTTTTACTACTTAACGAGTCATTTTTATAATTGATACAACTAATTAGATAATTTATGCTTTGTTCGACCGAACTCTGCTTATTAATAAAACTATCTTATTTTGAAAGCAGAGGGAGATTAACTTTTGTTTTCCCCTAAAAAATAGTTTTCACTTTCAAAATAAACTGCTTTTTGATTAGCACTTCACCAAAAACTAAAAAATAGTTTGCTTATAAACAAAGCAACTTATAAGTTTTGCCAAACAGAGCTTTAATGTTTATTTTTATTTATCGAAACGAGGTTGTTGTAGCTTTGAATTTTTGTTTTAAATGTGTATGAATAATTATAATTTAACCCTGAGTTTCTCAACAAGTGTTAGAAATAATCCTGAATTTTTTAAAAGTGACAAATGATCCTAGACTCATCAAAAGTATGAAAATGACCTGTCAATTTTGGAATTATTTTTGACATCGATAGCATGAAATGGTATATATTACCATTTAACGACTACTTAGAATTGTTTAAAAAAATAAAAATAAAAATTATCTTAACACTTTTAAAAAAATCAAAATTATTTTTAAATTTTACCTGCAAATTTGAAATGAACATGGTACTATTGATTGCGTGCAGTGGGTATTGCATGACTGGGATGACGAAGACTGCATAAAAATACTGAAGAATTGCAGAGAATCCACATCAAAAGTTATCATCTTGGAGGCTGTGATTTCTGATCAAGAAGAAGACGACAATAGGAAACTGAAAGATGTTGGGCTGATGCTGGACATGGTCATGATGGCCCACACTTCAAGAGGCAAAGAAAGGACTGCTAAGGAATGGGCCTTTGTTCTGGCCCAAGCTGGTTTCTCGCGCCACATGGTCCATCATATTCCCGCTGTTCAATCTGTCATTCAGGCCTATCCTTGACTCCTGGGCCTCTTCTTCTTTTTTCTCTTCTTGTAATATGTTAAATTCTCGTAAATTTATAAGAACATCTCCATTGGTCTGGTGCAACGGTAAGATGATATGATTTGTCATTTGTGGTGTGATAAGCCACATGCTTCTTCCTTTCGAAATATATTTCGTATATTTTCTGATTTTCTAAATATGTCACTCTTACTTGATATTGTATTTTATGCAAGCATAATTATGTAACATCACATGGTTCATAACAAAAATACGTGATCAGGTTCAAATATAGAGCCCAATTCTAACCACGAGCAATTAATTATATCACAAATAGATCTCAATGAGATGAAAATGTTGCGAAAAACAATAGAATGATTCTCATTAAATGGTGCGAAATGATTACAACTAAAATCGATGGAACTATTGTGTGTGCCTCGATCACTAACAATCCATTATGGGTGGCAAAATATACCCGTAACCCGCGGGTCAAGTGGGTTATCTAATTTTAAACCCGTGTGGGTATGGATAAAAATGGGTAATGAGTTAAATGGATAATGAGTTGAATGGGCAGTTGAAAAATATGGCTTGAACGGGTTAGGTTTGTGGGTTGACCGTGGGTTTACCCGTATGGGTTAAAACCTGCGGGTATACCCATATAAGTTGGTATATAAACCCATATGGGTCAGTATATGGGTTGAAACTCGCGGGTTTACCCATATGAGTTAGTATATAAACTCATATGGGTCAATATATAGGTTGAAACCCGCGGGTTTTACCCATATGGGTTGATACATAAATCTATATGGGTTTATGTATGGGTTGAAACCCGCGGGTTTAACCATTCTTGACCCGTGAGTTGAATGACTTTCAACCCGATGGTTGATCTAGTTTCAACTCGACCCGTTTTTACCCGAACAATTTTTTACCCATCATAAAATGGGTCATACCCATATTTTTTAATTACTCATTTTACCCAACTCGTATTTGACCCGTCCGCTTATTTGCCACCCCTACTTCCAGTCCTAGAAAATTACTTTAACTATAAAATAAATTTCCAATCTATTTAATCAGATAAGCAATCCTATTGTGTGTAACTTTTTGGTAACCAATTCACGTTGACAATAAATTTATTTTATAATTCAATATTTATTGGCTTATGGATATAAAACCAACACCTTTCTCTCCTCTCTTTTCTCCAGCCCTCCAACCTCCCTCACATTTCTCTCCTCTCTTCTTTCCAACCATCCATCCACCCTCCACCATCTGTCCACCCTCAGCCTCCACCCTCATGCCTCCACCATCGCCACAGGAGATCAATTCTGCCGCAGCGTCACATCGAAGCTCCGCCACCTCATCCTCCGTCAATGCTCCGCATCAAAGCTCCGCCACTGCGTCCTCTGCCACCCTGCATCAGAAACTCTGCCGCCACCACGACCTCTACCACCATGCCTCTCCACCGCGTCTTCCGTCGCGCTGCCTCCACAGTGAAGCACACCGGCTGAAGATTAAATAGATGAGTTTTAATGTTTCTATTCGTTTTTATGTTTGGTATCAGATTTGTAATGTTTGTAGCTTATCATAACTGTTTTGTTTGATATTTTCTGTTTGCCTGCTATCGGAAACCTTTGATTTTTGGCAGATTTTTTAAGATACTCCAAAATAGGTTTTGCATTCGGAACCTATTTCGAACCCAAACAAAGGTGGTTTTGGAACCGCCTTTGATCGCAATTGATTAAAGGCGGAGTCAAAGAATGTGGTTCTAAAGTGTCTTATCTGATTTGATAGAACCGCCTTTAATCACCATTTCTCCATTAGTGTCGGTGTGTCTGCTCTATGAGATCATACGAGATCGGATACACTTTGGATACACCGATCTCTTGACCAGCTTCAAAGGCGACACACCGATTGTGGTCAAAATTTTTAATAAAAGAAATCATTTGTTTTTTAATATTAACAGGTGCATGTAATATTTACTCAATAACCAAAAGAGAGATTTAAAAATAATAGATAAAAGTGTTTTTATAACCCTACCTACTTGACATAAGTGTCAATATAACCTTCCAGTGTTTGAAAGTGTCAATATAACCCTAGATAATCAGTGAAAGTGCCAATATAACCATCTCTGGAAACTTTTAGCTATAATTTTATAAAAATAAATTTTTTTCTCTTCTGATTTTTTTTTTAAAAATATAAAATGCCTTTATTACCCTTAGAGTAGTTAATGCCCCAAATATTGTCGTCAGACCCCCGCCGGATTGCCGCCGGACCACCGCTGCATCGATGCCGCAACAGGTAGGGTTATATCAGCACATTATGAAAATTGATAAGGTTATATCAGCACATTCCTAAAATTTATAGGGTTATATTAGCACATTCGCAAAAAGTGTAGGGTTATATCAACACATACTATATAATATAGGGATTTTGATGATATTTGGTTTATTTTGTTGTGTTTAGTTTGAATTGATGGTTGGATGATGTTTGATGTTGTGTGTGGTTGTTATTTTGTTGTGTTCTTCGATCTAGGATTTTTAATCTTGATGAGTTTTGAAATGCGGTTACGATATGTGATAATGGTGTTTAATATGAATGACGGTGTTATAATGTCAAATTTTATGGTGTATAAGATGTTGTTTATAGTGTGATAATGGTGTGTATGATGATGTGGTTGTCTGTTAAGGCCAGCCGAGTACCACACACTTAACTTTTATAATATGTACTATTATAACCTTACACTTTTTACGAATGTGTTGATATAAGCCTATAAGTTTTAGGAATGTGTTGATATAACCCTATCAATTTTCATAACGTGCGGATATAACCCTACTTGTTACTCGGCGGTGTAACGACGGTTTAGCGGTGGTTCAGTGGAGGTCCAGCGGTGGTCCGGTGGCGGTCTGCTGTCTGGCAAACTATAAGGGTAAATTTGTCAACTCAGATTCAAATTTTAACAATAAATGTATTTTGGACATTTTACGTACAGTCAACGTCGGAAAATGGAAGTCAATTCTGGAAATGGGGGTCTAAGAGTTATATTGACACTTACATTAACTTGTTATGGTTATTTTTGCACTAAAAGGTATCTGAGCATTATATTATTATTTAGTCAAGTAGATAAGGTTATATTGGTATATATCCCAAAATTAAAATAAGGTACTTGTTTGTTCCATATTTAAACCTTTTTTCAATAAAAAAGAAGGTAATTTTGTATGATTCTGAGTGGAATTGAATGAAAATTTATTTAAAGGGAAGAATCATTTGGATTATTTTAGAAATATGAATGGATAATAATTTAACTTCAGAAACTACTATGAAAATATATACTTCCTTTGGTTGCCTAATATTGGCACCAAAGAAATGTCACACTTTTTTTATAAAAAAAAAGTAAAATGAGTGGAGGAAATTGTATAGGAAGAGTAAAAAGTAAATTGTGTGGATAAAAATAATCTAATATTTATCAAAAAAAAAGGCAAGTACTGATATAAAAAAACTAACTCTAAAAGGAAAGAGTGTCAATATAAAAAAAAACGGAGGGAGTATTATTTTCTTTATCTTTTGGAACTACATGAAGTAAAACAAGGGCGGCCGACTTTCCACTCCATTATATTAACCATGACTGTTTCTCCACCACTTTTTCCGCAACATCCCTCACAAACTCATCAAAATTCTTACATGACGAACCACCCGCGGCCACCGCACTCCCTAACGTATCTCTAACTTTACCGATCTCCTCCCGGATGCTCACTGATTCATTCTCATCCATCAAACACCCGATTATCTCCGCAACTCGGCCTCTACTAACCAAACCCTCCTCACCACGCAGGTCCATTCCGATCTTCCAGTCGTCCACCACCAGTTTCCGGTTCGTGAACTGATCGGTCAAAAGAGGGTAGCAAATCATCGGCACACCCCACCACACACTCTCGAGTATCGAGTTCCACCCGCAATGCGTGAGGAACCCTCCCACCGCCGGGTGCGAGAGCACCGCCATCTGCGAGCACCACGGCACGATAAGCCCACGGTCCTCGATCGCTTCGCGGAATCCCCCGGGTAGGATATCCGTATCGCCGGAGCTCACAATGTCATCTCGAAGCACCCAGATGAAATGCACCTGTTGAACATGTATCGGTAGTATCACGCGAAAAGGAACAAAAGTAAACAGGCAATTAACACAGGCAAGAATAACACCTCACTCAAAACCAGGCCGTGTGCTATCTCTGTGATACCAGCCTTGGTGGCGTGCGCGTAGCTCCCGAACGACACGTAGAGGACCGAGCGTGGCGGTTTGGCATCGAGCCACCGTGCACAGTCGGATTCCGACCACAGGCTGGTGGGTACTGCGGTGGTAGTGTCGGTGGCGGTGAAGACGGGGCCGATGGCGTAGAAGTGCTGAGAGTGGTGCAGGGCTGAGATTGTGGCGTGTTCGAATTCTTGGACGGTGTTGGAGATGACGATGTCGGCTTTCTTGACGTCAGCGAATGCTGCGTGGATGATGTGATGAACAAGTGTTGTGGGCAGGGTTTGGAGGTAAGATGGGAGATCAGTTGGGTTTATTTGGTCCACCCCTGGAATGTATGTAATGCTGTCATCGCATTCACGTTTATCTGGTACATATTACAAGCTCTTAATCCATGTTTTTTTTCTACTGATAACTCGATAAAATTCACTACTGTTGTTGATTTTCAACTTTTTCATTTTTAAGTTCATTGTTTGAATAAATAAGCCAACAAACTCGTTGGATAATTGAATATCTATCATGACTAAAAATTATCTTTTCACCCAAAATAAGAATCAGTGAAAATTGGTTTTCCTTAGCTTAAATTTTTAATTGTGAAGTGTATATATATACACACACGTACGTTTTCAAATAAATTAGTCAAGGTAAAGTTTTGGAAAAAATCGTCTTTCCATAAGTATATGGAAAATCGGAGTTTAATTAGAATAATAAAAAGATAAAAAGTTTTAGTTGTAATATTAAAAATTTATTATGCAACGTGCAGTATTTATAAGTTTTATGACCCAATTAATGCAAACTGAAAATTTATCTTCATTTTTTCTAATTTGCAGTTTAAATTTTGGTCTTGGCATTGCTTATGAAAATACCGTCTTTCAAGAGACGGACTCTTAAAAAATAATGTAACATTGATATTAACAAAATATACTGTAATATGCTAAATTTGGCAACATTATATTCCATGTAATAATATTTTATCTATATAAATTAAACTTTACAATTAAAGTCAAGTAACAATTTTACTTATTTTGATCAAGTGGGACGAAAAAAAGTAATAAAAGTGTTTCAAATCATCCACATGTTAAATAATTAACTTAACAATTAATTAATTAATTTACTAAATAAATTAGTAAATGTTAACAACATTTACCAAACAGATCATATAATAGTTCTCTTACTCCTTTTTTTTTTTTTTACTTCAAAACGTTATCAATTTATTCTATTCACACCAATGAAAAATGTTATCGCTAAGCAAACATAAGATGAAAAAATTTATAGTAAAAAGGGTGATTATTAGTGGATTAGAGGGAGTAACTGAATTACTAAAACATACCAAAGTTACCATAGTGACCGTTTTCCCGCAACAGGTCCATGTGGTAGTAGAGAGTGAAAACCAAAGGAGGTGTTGAAAAGTAAACTTGATTTTGGGTTAGTCTAAATGATTTCTTAGTGGCCCATTATCTAAAAGAAATCCAAAGAAGTCTTAAGATTTGTGGAAGATTCTAGAGTAAGTTTTAGAACATCTCTGGAATATGTAGATTATGATGGAGTTGTAGAGAGAATTCTAGAGAGCTAATTGTAGTCATTAGATTAGAGTTGGGATGACAAGATCTTAGTCATTGGTTATGGGATGCCACTAGTATAAATAGGGGTGATGTAGTAGAGTTTCAATAAAGACAAAAATAATAGAAGCCTTCTCCTTTTAGAAATAAACTCTTCCTCCAAGTTCTCCATTTTCACCCAAACTTTCTAAACCATTCTTCAACCATTTAAAGTTTCCTCCCAACAAAGCAGTATTAGAGCTATTCCCTCCCAACATATTCATCCTGGATCATGAAATATTTGTTGGTTAATACTGCTGCAGCATTTAGTTCTTGACTAATAGAATCACCTTCATAAATCTTCTTAATTTGAACCATCCATGTAGGTATCATGATTGAAATGGTGTTCACTTGACAATGTAAAGATTTACTGCTAAAATCCTCATCCAAACCGGTTCTTCAATATAAAAATAACTTCCATAATTTCCTTGATCAATGTGTGATGGTTCAATAATACTTAATGATTCAGGGAAATTGGTTCCATCTTCTCAATTACTCTGCTCACTTCTCTGATTCTCAAGAACTGAGTTTGCAGCATAAATTGAACCTGTAATCAACTAAGTGATCTCCTTCCCATATATTTGTTCTTCCCTACAATGAGGCTTTCTGGAGAGCACATCAGCTGCTCTATTCGTGTTGCCCGGCTTATATTGTATTTCAAAACTCATTCCTAATAATTTAATCACCCACTTGTGTTGTAAGGCGTTGGTTAATTTCTGCTCGATCAAGTATTTAAGACTCCTGTGATCTGTCCTAATAATGAAGTGGTTTCCCACTAAATAATGATGTCATTTATCCACAACCATAACCAATGCTAGTAACTCCTTCTCATAAGTAGACAACTCTTTATTTTTATGACAAAAAGCCTTACTAAGAAAAGTAATAGGCTTATGCTCTTACATTAAAACAACTTCCATCCCTTCATCGCATGCATTTGTTTCTAAAATGAAAGGCAACTGGAAGTTAGGCATCCGTAAAACTGGGGCGGTGGTCATTGTTTTCTTAAGTTTCTCAATAGCATCAGTTGCTGCTGCAACCCATGCAAAAGAGTCATTCCTCAGTAAGTTGTGTAAAGGTTTACACATGATTCCATAGTGTGAAATAAACTGTCTATAGTATCCGGTAAGCCCTAAGATACCCATCAGCTCTTAAACTATTTTAGGAATCGGCCAACACAATATACAATTAATCTTGCTTTTGTCCATCTCAACTCCCTTTTCCGATATCACATGGCCTAATTATTCCGACTTGATTTTTAGCAAAGACACATTTAGAGAGCTTAGAAAACAACCTATGTTGTTGTAATATAGCTAAAACTAATCTCAAATGGTCATAATGCTCTTCCAAAGATCTGCAATAAACCAATATATCATCAAAGAAGACTAACACATACTTTCGAAGAAATTGACCAAAAATCTTATTCATGAGGATTTGAAATGTGGCTGGGGCATTGGTCAATCCAAATGGCATGACAATGACTTCAAAATGTCCATGATGTGTTTGGAAAGAAGTATTATCAATATCATCCTTCGTCATTCTAATCTGATGGTAACCAGCCCTCAAATCCAACTTAGAAAAGTATTTAGCACCATTCAATTCGTCAGTTATAGGTATAGGATAACAATCCTTCACTGTAAAATCATTTAATTTCCTATAGTTTATACATATCCTCCAAGATGAACCATTTTTATTAATTAGTACTACTAGTTTTTTTCATAACTAGTACTTGGATCAACTCGGGTCAACTTGGGTAAACTAGGAGACCACGTCTTTTCAACTCAGAAAGGAGTAAAAAATGGTTTGACTCTGTCTGAACGGTCCAAATTGGGTCAGCTAACAACTGATTCTTAAGGTCACGAGGGGGTAATTCTCCATTTTTATTTTTATTTTTTTACTTTTTATTTTATTTTTTAGTTGGGAGTTTTTTTTTCATTTTACAATTTTAAGTATTTTTTTGCTTTTCATACTTATAGGGGTAGTGGATCAAATTGGATCTTCTTTTGCTGGAATATTTTGTCGTGATTGTTGTTTGCCAACCTTAGGTTTTTTTGGCAGCTCCTTTTGTTTGGTTAAACCTACTTGGCTTCCGAACTGGTCTTGTCTATATGTTGGTACAGGAGAAATTTGAGTCAAGGTAGTTATAACAACTTACCGTTGGTGATGCCGATTATAGTTTACAAGCCATATTTGTAGACCGAGCAAGTTGACCTTTATCGATCAGTTTGTGTCGTGTTAGAGACTTTCGTACTTTTTCCTGAGTTCACTAACATTTACAAAAGATTTTTGGGAACCAAAATGACTGAGGTCATTCCTACATTCTATAAAGGACTTTAATTTAAAGGAGATTGACCAGATCTTCCACTTCTGGAGCTGTTCACTTTTGTTTTGGTTGCTTTAGATTTAGTAGTCTAATGTTTTGGAAATTTGGGAGAAGGTGACTGTTATTTGAATACTGTAATCAGCTTCGAGTGGTTCGAGCCGAACTACTAGGATGTGTACATAGTATTTGATCATTTATCTTAGAATGTAGCCCTTTCTATTACTAATTGTCATTTAATTTAAAGTGCCTTTATGATTACCCTTTTGGGGCAACCAATGTAAATCCTTCGGGCAACAAATGTAAACCTACGGGCAACTCGATGTAAGCCTTTGGGCAATGTAAGCCAGTTTTTGGCAACATATGATCTTAATAAAAAGGGAAGGACACCTTCCAAGCTCTGTCTATGACGATTTGATTTTTTTATAAAAAAAGTAGTACATGAGAAGCAAAAGGGATGCTACTGAATTGTATTACCTTACTCCCTCTGGTTTCTTAAGAATGGCCCCAAACAAAAGGGCACAATGTTTAATGAAATCAGCTTTTTACATTGTTTATTGAGACAACAATAGTGAATTGACCTTTTGTAATAATGGGGACGGAAATTAACTTTACAATTAATGCAAAGGACAACCCCCAAAAAGGGTTAAATCTTTCCCTCCCAAAATACCAACGCATGAGGCTGCAAAGGTTAATATTTTTGGGGGGAAACCTGTTGTACTCAACACAAAGTCAGTAACGGAGGAAAATTTTTCCCGATTTCAAAATTTTCCTAGTTCTAGAGTAATAGGTAGCCATCATTGTGTGAAGAAAATAAGTTTACAGAAACCAACATTTAATACAAAACTCAAGCACTGAATCAAACCATCATCCTGTGTGAAGAAAATAAACCTAACCAGGACCATAAACAATACCATTCCTGAACTTTGGGAGAACATAGAGCCTGAACCTGTGAGTTATGATACACCTTCTGGAGAAGTGGCGCGTCACCGCTTGTCTGACCTAGAGAGAAACAACCTCAGTCTATTCCTTGCCCAGCATGAACGATCCGGGAAGATTCAGAGAAACTCGCGGCTGGAGGCAGCTGCGAAAGGGGAAGTCTCAAAGCGCACGGTGAGCAGATTGGTTGGGCTACAAAGAAGACAACAAGAAAATGGATTAAGAGTCGACCTATCTACAAAAGTGAAAGGCAAGCAAGGGCGGAAGTAGAAACAAATCAATGAGGAGGACGTCCTAACCATACCACTGTAGAAAAGAACAACTGAGCAGACATTTGCTCAAGCCCTGGGAGTAAGTAAAAGTATGATTCATAAGTGGATTAAAAAAATAGCTTAGGAGCCACTCAAATGCATTGAAACCGCAACTCTCACAGGAACATCAGTTGAAGAGGCTACGATTCTGTGTCAGTCACTTAAAGCATAGCACATTGACAGGCAAAACAGAATTCAAAGACATGCACCACATAGTTCATATAGACGAGAAGTGGTTTTTCATGACAGGGGTCGCTGAAAGGTATTACCTGCTGCCCGAAGAGCTCGCTAGCACAGAAGCATACAGAACAAGAGGTAAATCACTAAGGTTATGTTTCTTTGCGCAGTTTGTAGACCTATATATTTTGAGGAAGTTGATTTGCTGTTCGATGGTAAAATTGGTATTCGGCCAATAGTAAACACAGTGGAAGCTAAGAGAAAAAGTAAGAACAGACCTGCTGGTACACTAATGACAGTTGCTGGAAAAAAAGTCAACAAAGATGTTACGAAAAAATACATGCTGGAGAAATTGGTACTAGCTATAAAGGAAAAATGCTCGCTTCTATCTAGCACAAACATTCTTAATAACACAGTTAAAAACGATTGTTCAGAAATCAGTAACAAAGTCACACAGTTCGGCCAAAACTCATGCGAAAAACACAGTAATACGGAGATAAAAAAACATGACAAGATAGATTAATAACATATAAGTTTGGTATACACGTTTGTGCCTAAGACTTGGATTAGTTTGTACAACATATACGTTTGTGCAGAATATACGTTTGTAGGGCATAACAATAGTGACTCCAAACTATAGCCGCATATACGTTTGTGCCTAAGATATAGATTAGACAAAGCAAAGACATGACCTAAAAACATTGTAACAATAGATTGAAAACATGATTAATAACATGTAAAGCTGAAAAACATAGAATTGAACTCATACCTTTTCCGATCACACATATTTCAACATGAAAACCATAGATTACAAACATGAAAGCTGAAAACATGCAACTTATACCTTTTTCGAGCACAAATAGTTCAAAGTTTATTTTTTTGCCGGATCTGTACAAAACAAGAATAGAAATCAATGAAAACGACAATTTATACTGGAAGCAACCGTTCAATTCAAATCATATTGAGTATCTCGGGTTTTGCAAGAAAATGTTCAAATCGTTTACAAAATACCTCGACTTTCCAGAAAATCGTCAAAGATTAACCATGTATTCAAACCCTACAAGGCAAGATATTTAATCGATCTATCTGAGCACAAATATTTCAACAGAAAAACCATAGATTACTAACATGAAAAGCTGAAAAACATACTACTCATACCTTTTTCGAGCACAAAAAGTTCAAAGTTTATTTTTTTGACCGAATCTGTAGAAAACAAGAACAGAATCCAAAGAAAATGGAAATTTTCAATGGAAGAAACCATTCAATTCAAACCATATTGAGTATCTCGAGTTTTGCAAGAAAATGTTCGAGAGTTAAAAAAATTCCATGACTTTTCATAAAACAATCAAAGATTAACCATGTATTCAAACCCTATAAGCCAAGATGCTTAACCGATCTATCCGAACACCTCGACTTTTCTCCAACCCTCTGGTTTTGATGCTTAACATCAACCTCAGCCGAGTTTGAAATAAGCCAAGATTCTCCTTTTTTTTTCAACCGATCTATACAAAACAAGAGTGGAATGAAAATAAATGGAGGATTTTCTTTGCAAAAAAAGTTTGAAAATTCTGACAACACCTTGGCTTACAATAGAAATTGAAAAATAACCTTTCTTTCAAACCCTAACAGAGAGGATCTTCATGTAGGATAAACTGAACCTTCATGTTAAGATTGCGGCGAAGAAATTGAAGAAAAAAACCAAGAACGGCACAGGATGGTTTCATCTAGGGTTTGAGAGAGGAAGAAGAAAATTTCAGATGGAGAAATGAGGGAGGAGAGTAAAAGCTAAAGTAGCAACTTGGGAAGAAGATCTTCTTTTTGTTGGAGAAAATGAGAATCACGTGATCTCCTTTTTTGGGAAAAGAGATCACAGACAAATAAAAGTTGTTGGTTGGGAAGATGATAGACTGAGGAGCAGAGAAGCTTCCAGAGGGGTTTTCAAATTCAAGGTGGTTGGGCTTTCAATTTCTGAACCCATGCTAAATGGGCCATAACCCATTTGACCAAAAATTAAGACAATTAACATGCTCCAAATCTGCTGGGTCCTTTGTAATTTTAAAATAATGACAAGGGTAATAAAGGTAAATCAGCTATGATTTCCTTGCCAAAAACTAAATAAAAACAAAGTGTGCAGTTTATGGTGGGACAGACGAAAATAGAAAGTGTGCAACTTATGCTGGGACGGAGGGAGTATATTATTTATATTTCATCCGTGAAGCCACGCGCCACTTCGTGTTAGCTCCACGAGCTTTTCTCAAAATCAAGCATACTACATGCTTATTTTGAATAAAGCTCGCAAACACTACACTCCCACTAGACTTTGTGGCTTGGGGGAGGGGGAGCTTATGGTATATACCTAGCTCTGCAATACAAGTTCACTACGACCAGTTCGCTTCGAGCAAGGAAGAGTACCTAAGCAAGTTTGCTCGCAAGTAATCACCTCCATTACAAAGCACAAGAGCACCACTATCACAATGTGCCCCACTAAGATCATGATCTAGCATAAGACGAGCAAACAACGCAGGTCACGATTACACTATCAAGAGAACTATAAGAAGGAGAGAGAAGCGCAAGCTAAGGGGGTAAGTCTCTGTACACAACAAACAATTCGTATATTTCCTTAATCTGACACGGGAATAGAATTTTCTCCCTGGGGAGTTCCCTGCTGGTGCTTGGCAAGTGAACCATACTGGCTTGCCTTATGGGTTTTCTCTATCTGGAAAGAACCCCCGCATCATATACCAATTAGCATGTCTTGTTTCTCTTCCTTTTTACCTCCAAATCTAATTTCAACTTCCATATTGTTTTGGGTTTTGGTGGTGGGAAAACCGTACACCCTTGAATAATTATCCCCTCACTCTACTCGGGTGGTCACGAAAACTGTTGCCTCAGACTATACATTGTGTTTTTGTGATGGAATAAACTAACCTGTGGTTGTTTTAACTTAAATTATACCTACATGCAATGAAAAAATCATCGAATTTTGGATGCCAAAATACAATATATGTGTATAGTGTAGCCAAAAACTTTTATTTACAGTTTTTTGTAGCAACCTCCCATGTTTCATTATTTCCATAGCCTCTAATATTCTTCTGATCATAGCTCGTATCTCTCTATTTTGTTGGTTTGATGGGTTGAGCTTATTGCCTTGGATCCTCCTCTGTTGCACCACTCTCTACTAATGCTTGAATATCTTCCTCAAGCCGTTCGGTGAATATTCTTACTTCCGCTAAAGGATATCCAACCTTACTCATTCGATAAGGAGTGTTGTTTTAGAGTGTTATTCTTTCCTCTCGGCCCTTGTACCTAGGTATTTAAAGCAAAACTTAGGGTAATAAACCAAATGAACTTATTGAAGATCTCATCTAAACTCACACTGGCATCAAGTTTGTAAACTTCTCGCCTTGAATATCTCCCAACTCTCTGACAGAATTTTAGTGTATGTCAATCAAGGGCACTCATCTTTATTGTCCCTAGAGATCTTAACTTTTGCCAACTTACTCAAATTGTCTCGAATATTATTTTCCATCATTTGAAATGCTTTCTTCTTCATTTGGTCCGAGTTGGGGGCATATATTTTGAAGGGTCTTTATCAACCAACTATCAATTCTATGTTTTATATAATACAAGTTTGTATATAGAGTTAAACACAAGAACAACATAAGCTCTTAACAAGTTACCTTGCATTCCATACAAAGTGTGTTCTCGTAGTCATACTAACTCTCATACTTTATATCTACACGTGTTCTAGCAACCTTTCCCACCCAACTTGAAAATTGGCATCACTCCTCCATAACTGTCTTCCTAAATTACTGAAAGCCGTGTATGTTTATTCGTTTTGGCTCACCTCATGTTGTAAGGGTCGAAAAAAATTTCAAGTAACCTTTCCATAAAGGATGTGGCCTATTTTCAAATCAAAAGGTCCGGCTCCCACATCGTTTGGCACATTATTGTTTATTTTACAAACTTTCTTTGATTTTCCCTTAAGAGGCATGTCTCCTACAAACAAGGAGGACATGAAAAGGACTTAAGCTCATAACACACTCTCGTAACACATTATTATCTCAAAATATAATAAATTGACTGAGCCTCAAACCCTAGCCCCATAAAACTCAACTGGAACAACGTCAACGTAATGTGGAATTGAAAACACATCATAGTACTAATATCGATGATTAAATATGTCTCTATCATATCTACCACACACATAAAGAATATACCAATCTTTGGAAAATACAATGACAAACGATAGTGGATTACATTGTCGGCCTTGTTTCATAAGGAATTGAGTACCTTGATAATGAGTTTTGAAGTGTAGATAGAAGAGGTACATTAAATCGAAACTAACTTTACACCCTACCTTGCACAAGTTCACAAACCCTTTACCATATAAAATATGTCACAATATCTTTGTAGCAAGTAGTGATACTCCATTGAAATGTAGTTAGGATTAGTGAGAATGTTTAGTTGGGGAAGTTTGAGAAAAGATGGGGAGTTTTGGGAAGAGGGTAAGATTAAAGTCACGTGGTATGTGTTTTTTGAAGGTCTTGGCACCAAGCATACCATTAAATGCCCTTCAAACCAAAAGACAATGTTTGAACCATTATTGATCAGTTTTGTTGCTTCGTCATAAGTATCGAGCAAATTGGGTTCCAAAATTGAAACTCGGTAGAAGGATCATGAGGTTACTTAGTCCACAAGTTCTGATTCTGATCGTTGTTTTGAAAAACTATCTACTAACTAGAGTTAGTAGATAATTTTCATCCCAACAAAAGATACATAATTTTCATTTTGGCCTGTCCCAAGCAAATCATCACAACTTCCATTTAAAGAAAAAATCTACGTATCGTAATACATAATTGCTCTTGAAATGTAAACATTTTACTCACAACAACCCTACCCTCACTCGCTTCTCACATCTTCCTTATAAAACCCTCAGTCATTTACCTATTTTCTTCATCTGATCGCAGCCTCCTCTCTCTCTACTCGCTTTCTCCCATGACTTCCTGTCGATACCCTCCATCGTAGTCCCTACTGATCTCCTCCGCCACATCGTTGCTCACATATTTGTCACAAACACCCTCCTTAATTTACCCACTTTCTTCATTTGTTCACATACCTCTCTCTCTCTCTATCTATCTCTCTCTCCCTCCCTCTCTATCTCTCTCTCACCCTCCCTCTCTCTCTTTCTCACTCTACCCACTTTTTCCTCCGCCTCCCAGCTGCTACCCTCTGTCGTAGTCCCTACTGATATCCTCCATCACTTTCTTGCAGATCTACTGAAAACTGAGACAAGACATGACTGCATTTCTCACCAAATAGGCAACTTGACCTAGCGAGCAATTTAACACTAGAGCGGTAACCATGACTGAGACAGGATCACCGGTGATGGTGCCAAAGATGAAGGTGAGGCTTAAATTTATAATTTACTTTGTGTTTTTGTGGATTTTTTTAGATGTGGATTTTTATGCTTTGTGAATTTGAATTGTACCTATGCTTGGTGGTCGTGAATTTGCAACAGAAAGAGGAGGTGACAAATAATTAGATTGTCGAAGCCTGGAAGGGGTTGATGTTGAAGGGTATTATACATTTTCCCCTCATAAAAAATACTCAATTGTTTCTCTCTCTTTTTAGAGGGTTAGAATAAAGGTATTGGATAAGTACTTTGAAATACCATTTTAGTGGTTTCAAATTCGGAACCACTATCTGAAACTTTGTGTTTGGGGTTCCATGGAAGGTTACGATATCGGGCCCATCCCGAAGTTGGTTAAAACTAGAAACATTCTCCCAAACCAGAATCTCAAATGCTATTTCACCTTTATTCCTACCAAGCCACTCTTTTCAAAGTAATCCAATCAAACTACTCAAAAACTTCATAGTATAAAATTAGTGCAAACGAAAAAGGTAAATCTATCCAACCATTTCAATCCATGGGTGTGATCGATGGGAGGGGTCGCCGGAATCGACAAAGAGTATTAGTAGTAACTCTGAAGTTTTTTACCAATGCCTTCAAAGTGGGGTATACCCAATTACATCAAAATTGCACCCAAACGAAAGTCGTAAAGCTTGATTCAATAACTGATTTGAACTTTGTTATGTATTGGACTAAATTTATCCACATCATTTGCAAAATTTGATACGATGGATTTCCTAACTCACCCTGACAACGTAGTTTTATGCTAATTTAGGGAAGGATACGTCTAACCCTGGTTTTAGTTTGGTTAGTGGGAATGATCACGCTCGTAACTAAATTCAGTATTAGCAAAGTGCTATGGTGCCCTTACATAGATCATATCCACTCATGCCCTTATAAGCCTAATGGACTGTATGAGGTTTATCATCAACAGTCATGGCAAGGTAAATTGGATAGCAAACCAATATAATCAGTAGAAATGTGCAAGACTTGTTTTGCGTTGAGAGGTGAAACACAGGGACAAGTCGAGACATATAATTTGGGGCAATTGAATGTGGAGCAACATTTAGTGTTTGAATAGATTTATGTGAATGTACTACCCCTCCCCCTGTTGGTCATATGTGTAAACCAACCATAGGAATCCTTATTCTATTATACTAAATTATGGAGAGAAAGCCTATCAAAGCCTGGGTTTAGAATCATGTCCTATATATTGAAAGACTTTCGTATTATTAAGAAAGATTTTCCATACAGTGGATTGATTTTGACATTGATTAGGAAGAACAAAGTGAGCCTTAATGATTGGCCCCTAGAATTGGAATACTAGGATTAAAGTTGGATTGATCACAAACTTTTGGAGGTTACCCGAAAAACAACAAGTACCAGGTTAAATTTGTGGCAACCGCTAGAGGTAAGCATCCCAAAAGGTCTCGAGATACTGAGGTCAAATCTTCGTCAACATCAACCCGTCGTAAATATTCTTCTACATGACCCTGGTGTATATGGTTTGCATTTAGGTACATAATTTCACTTGAATGGATCCAGTCGGTGGATCCTTGAACTTGAGGGCCGCAGACTGGAGGGCCATTTTGGCCAACTGAATGGAGCGGCTACACAAGTCCTTATGGGCCGCAGACTGGAGTTGACGTCTTCGCCTTCTGATGGCGCGACCATGTAAATGTCCATGAGGCGCAGACTGGATCTTCAGTTCAAGGGGCAAGGGCCGTGAAAAAGGACATGACCTGCGCCAATACTTAGTTGCATGAACACTTTGCATAGCACTGGTCGTGCCAGTCCCTTAGTTTTTCCAGACTTTAACTCCTTTCTTCTTTTTCGGCGCATCCTATTTACTACCATGATTAAGCACGTGGCCATCAGTCTACTCCGTCCTCATGAATAGCCTTCAATATCCTCTACCATTCTTGCGAATGACCTTCACTAATCTACTCTGAAGTACTTACGAGCGATCTACAATGAAGCTCACAAAATATGATCTAGATGCTCATAAGGACATAGAATCCATTATGTCTAAATAATCGACAAAATGAAGGATTTAGACAAGAAAACCAACAAAGGCTATCTAAATCCCTTGTGATGTAAACTCAACTAAACCTAGTAACCAACCATATAAAATCTACTAATAAATGTGCTAAATGTATCAGTAAACACATGCTCTTATGTGCACATCGATTCCCCTACACTTAAACATTTACTCGTCCTCGAGTAAACAAGTAAGAGCAAAGATCTAAGAGGAACATAGCATGCAAAAAATTCCCTAACATATTCAACATTATTCCTAGACTACCCTAGTTCCCCCCCCCCAAGATGTAAGAATCTCACAACTCTCACTCCCTAAAGAAACTAAGATAACCTATCCAACCAACAAACCAACTAAAAGGTGAAGTTCACAAAACTGAGTTTCTGAAACTAAGTTACTCAACAAAAAGAACCTCTAAAACACAATCAAACAGAACCATAGAATTTCATAATTTCTCTCATTTTGCCCAAGAGCCCTTTCGGGTTTTCATCATATCATCCCATAATTTTTTTCTTTTCAAGCTCACTTCTCACCTTTTTCCACACCATGACCTCTCACTTTTGAATAGGTTTTTCAACCTATCCAGGCCTTTTCCATTGTTGCTTAAGTTTCCCTTTTGGGCTTTTTTTCATTTTAAATTTTTTAGTGTAGCACAAAATGTCCCAAAGGTGGGCTTCATACTACAAAGAGAATAAGCAAAAACAAACTAACACAAAAAGACAAAGGAATCTTGTTGGAACTCCTAAGTGCCTAACTACTCCCTTTCCACACTTAAACTTTGCATTGTCTCCAATACATCATAAAAAGTATAAATCACCAATGGAGTAGGGACAATAGTAAGCCCTTACTCTCGGGACTCTGAAGGGCCCGCTCTCATGCACCTCGCCTCGCACATTCTTCTTCTCTTTTCTTGCCTCAATTCTTTCCTCTCAAGGGGGACTAGATCACGAAAGCCTTCAAGCTTTGAGGCATGTATCCTTTCGATCAATTTCTCCATGGATTCCTCTTGCATATCGGCTTTCCCATAAACAATGGCAAACTCCTCCTTCACTTCCCGCTCTATGGAATATAACCTTGCTCCCCAAGTTCTCATGGAGTCATTTATAGTGTCAAGCCTAGCCCTGAATTCCTTCATTTGTAAACTCATCACCCCTACCATGTGACAAACCTCTTGCACTATTTGGGTTGAAATCATGAGTTGTTCCCCAAATGTGCAAAATTGGTCGAAGAAATCTGTCAGTAGGTTGGCTCGGGTAGGTTGCACTCTAAGTGGGATCTCACTATCTTCCTCTTTAATGTCCACGTCAGAGGCCAATAGGGTGTTTTAAAAGGCCTTCGTAAATCTCGGATCGGGAGCTAGGAAGAGGTCCTCCAAGGTGATGTCGTGGTTGATTTCTGTGCACTCTGGTTGAAGAATTACCTTATTGTTGTAAACTGAGGCACCACCGTATAACTAGATAAAGCGATCCTCCGTGGTGATGGTGTTGATCATTGAGGCCCTTGCCAACTTATCCATAGTGTAACTCATCTCCGAACGATCTATTTTTTCACAAGCAAAGCGAGTGGGTGCCGAGTGTCCTAAGTATTGTGCAAAAAGCCCGACCATGCCTCCCATAGGTATCTTGTCAGCTCTCTTTCTCCCCGTGGCTATGCACTCTTACACAAATTTCTCAACCAAATTGGGGTAGAAATGTCCTTCCGCAGTCATCGCCCAAAGGATTTTCACATCTTTCTTGGGGCTTTGAGAAATTTCCCCATGGAAAAGAACTCACATGGATAAGAGCTGGTGCACGTACTGCAAATATGGGTGAACTATTACAGTACTCTTGCTCAAATGGTTCCTCTCCACGCCCGCTAAATTTCGCCAAAATCTGCTCAATGAGAACGAAAGTTCTTATCCGTGTGTCTTAGGAACTTCCTTCCCATACTTCCACCCAAATGCTCGGGTGACTTCCCTATAGGTCATTAAGTACTTCTTATCATCCAAATGAATTTAATGGTTCTCCTCCCGTCACTGTCCGATGTTTGCTCCATGGTTTCTAAGAACTCCGAAGTCCACCTAATGTACGTCTTGGAGTTCATCTCTAGGAAGCCCTCTAGGCCTATCTGACCTAGTAAGTAGGTGACGGGTTCGAGTAGGCATAGTGCTACCAAAGTCTCCTTGCACAAGAACTTGGTCTCCAAAATGGTCCCCCCTTGGCTTATTGAGATACTTCCATTTCCAGGACGCACTCCCGGTAATTTTGGTCAATCCCATAAACTCATCAACAACAATGCGGGGTTAGGAGGTGTGGGAGTTTTTGGCTCTTGTCTCCCAACATTAGCCAAACTTTTCCCTTTATCACCTTGGGAGGTTGTTCCTTTCTCCAGCCTACTTCTTTTAGGACCCATTCTACCACAACAAAAGAAAGATGGTAACGACAAAAAATACACAAGAATATGCCTCAAAGATCATTTAACAAGAATCATTCTTCCTAAAAACCCAACACATGACAAATCATATCATCTCAACACAAGGATCATAAACTTCCCCCACACTTAGTTCAATACAAAACCATGCATATAACCCACATACTTCCATAAAAACACCAAAAACTTCAAATTGAAGCCTCCTCCACATATACCACAATCATGCTAATGAAAGAAAATAAACACAAAGTTAAAAAATTTACCAGAAATAGAAGGTTAAGAGATGAAGATCACACAAGAAGAAGCAAAGAGTGCTCTTCCTTGAGATAAAATGCCAAATTTCTCAAATTTCTCAAATTTTGAAGTGAGGGTGGATGTTTTTGAAGTAGTTGGAGTGGGCTAAATGATATTTATGGATGAGAGAAGGTACCCTGAATTCAAATTCAGAGAATTAAGGATCTTCCAAAAGTGGGTTGTTTAGGAGAGAGACAAAAGGAAGGTAGTAATGGTTTAGGCAAAAATAGAAATTTTTGGAGTAAAAACTTCAATGAATTCATGCTCAAAGAAGGTGTTAATGCTTGGTTTAGTACCACTAGCACTAACCAATTTGGGGAAGAAGAAAGCTACAGAATTAATGGAGCAAAAGTGTTTTTTTAGCAAAATTGTAGTCTTTCTTGACTGGCACAAGGCATTTCATATTCTAACACTTTTTCATCCAAATCCTATTTACTTAACATAAGCACAAACATTCCAACATTCCCTACTAAAACATAAAAAACACAATAAAAAAACACCATATGTTTATTGTCGTCCTCACGACTGATTTTTCATGCATTCTAATTAAAACATACCTACCATTGGATCTCCAGAGTTACCATACATGACTCTACCCACGATGACATCTTTGTGGAGAGGCTTCCACAAGATGTCACCCTTACCTTCATGTTCCTTGTCCACAATAGAGATTTTATGTCCATCCTTAACTAATTTTGACTTCTTGGCCATTTCCTCGGGTTTAGTAGGTTTCCTATGAGTTTTTAAGTCCTCGCCACTCTCCACCAACCGCTGCATGTTAGTGACCATAGAATCCATAATGGGAAGATTGTCACTGAACACACACATGGCATTGGTGTCATCAACATTATTATCACAATCAAAGCTCGAGGAACTCTTTCTCTCATCAATCTCATCATCTAGACCCTCATCATCATCAATCATGCAAGAATCATCACATTGAAAAAATTCATCACACTGAACAAATTCATCACACAAGTTTATATCATTGCGTGCAAGAGAAGAAGTAGATGGTTCATGCTTAGACTTGTAGATTTCAAAACCAACCATATCAAAGTTATCCTCTAGGGTTAGTGTTCCCAAATAGATATCCATTTTGGTCCTTGCTTCTTTCAAGAATGGTCTCCTCAATAAAATTAGGGGTGCACCTCCATCATGCACTACATCAAGGACATGATAGTCTGCCAGAAACACTAGATCACCCACCCTAACCATAAATTCCCTAACTATACCCCTAGGGATTGCTTGAGAATGGTTAGCTAGTTATACAATCACCTAGTTTCTCTAAGCTTACCTATGTCACGATTCTCATATAGGCGAAATGAGATAACATTGATAGAGACACCTAAGTCAATCATAGCATTTTAAACCAACTTTCAACCTAGAGAAATAGGTATTGAAAACATTCCGGGGTCATCACACTTCTAAGGAATATTCTTGTGAGCTTAAGTGGCTACTCCCATTATTTTCAATTAACCTATTTTTCTAATTGACTTATTCCTTCTCCTAGTGCAAGCATTTTAAAAAAATTTAGCATATGAGGGAATTTGTTCAATGAAATCAAGGATTGGAATGTCAATCTCAACCTTTTCGAAGACTTGATGGATTTGAGCTTTGTTGGTTTCCGCCTTTGGCCTTCCTCGTAGAGCACTAGGGAATGGTGGTGGTGGCTTGAACCTTGCCTCGGTGGTAGGGAGCTCCTTTGAGGAGGTTTTTTTCAACTATTATTACCTTCTCTTCGAGATTGGACTTGTTGCTTTCCAAAAAAAAATTCCTCTTGCACGACCTCGTTCTCTGCTTCGCGTAACTCCTTCTTGCTTCTCAATTTCAAAGCACTCACACCGTGAGGGTTCACCTCGGGTTGGAACGTTAGCTTTCCATAGTCGCTAGCTTCAAACCAGCTCACCGAAATAGGAAGTTGACCAACTTGCACGTTAAGGTTTTTGATACTTGAAAAGGCTCTTATATCTATCTCCTCAATCTTTGTTCTCATTTGCTTCGCGAACACATCTTTCTTCTTCGCTAATTCATCAATCGCCTTAAGAATCTCCTCTCGGTCCGACTTATAAAGTGCAGCATTGGTGTTGGAAGTCCTTTCTCCCCTCGGGTAGGGTTGAGGTGGTCCACCTCAATTTTACCCTTGGTTGTCATCTAGCCATCAGAAGTTTGGGTGGTCACAATATCAGGGATTGAACGAGTTTGCATAAGGGCCTTGACGATCTTCACCTTGGTTCCCTCAGAACCCTTGTTGTTTCCCTCTAGCAAACTTCTTATTCCCGCCATTGAAATCCAAGGCCTTCACCTCCCCAAAAATTATCCATTACTTGCGAACTTGGTCAGGGTTATCTAGACCATAAATACCTCACACCTTCACTTGTTGTATCATCCCTTTCATAAAAAAATTCATCATGGAAGTAAGCCCTTGGACTATCTCTTCAAGCTTGGGAGAATGGGTGGGCTTCTCTAAAACCTTCACCTTTAACCGGGTCCCGAACTATCTTGTGCCATTAGCCATCTTCTCGAACAGTGGCGTCGCATCTTTGGAGATTTTGTTTGCTATAAAACCATTACATGCCGCATTCACCATGCACATGTCTTTATTGCATAAGCCCTCGAATAAGTAATAGACAAGGCTGTCTTCCTTGAATGGGTGATAAGGACAATAGCCAATAGACACTCGAAGCTCTCCCAATACTCATACAAGGACTCATTTGAAGTTGTGAAATATTGGAAAGTTGCTTCTTCAGACTTGAGACTTTGAAGCTGGGAAGTATTTCTTAAGAAATCTCCGCTTCATATCTATCCATGAATAGATGTAACACGGTGGGAGGTAATAGAGTCAATCCTTAGGCGCATCTCATAGTGAAAAAGGAAATGACCTCAGATTGTAGTCCTCCTCCAAAACCCCTGGTGGTTTCATATTGATGAAATCAAATTAAACTCTGATAGGTGTTTATTGGGATCCTCTTCGGCCATCCCACGGAAAGTGGGCAAGCATTAGATCATTCCACTCTTCAGTTCACAAGTGACATTAGGTGGCAAAAGTAGGAAGACTATGCAAAGGGGTTGACTCTCCAGATTTTGAGCCATCAACTCCCTAAGCGTCCTGGTATCTTCTGCCATCTCAAATATTTATTCTTCGACAAAAACGGTTGGCCCTTGTGGAATATCTCCTCTTGTTCCCCTACTTATCCTTCTCCAACCACCTGTGTTTTCTAGTAGATAGTGTAAAGTTCCTAAGTTTGTGGTATGAGTATGTAGCATAATAAGAAACTAGACACTACCAGTCCCAAAATAAAACACTAGTAAACAAATTAGAAATTACCGAAAAAACTATTGAAAAAACTCAACATAATACCCAACTAAAGATCCAAAAAAACGCTAACTACTCTACCAACTATTGCAAGTTAACTATCAAATCTTTGAACTAGCATATTTGGCAGTGGCACCGAAATTTGATCTGCACCCCGCGGGGTTTCTAACAAACCAACATTTTTCACGAGAGATCTACTAACCCGTGGAGTGCTTCACAAAGATAGAACTTATAATTTTTCTCCCATACTCACTACCAAATACCAAAGATTAGCTAGTTGAAAGTCCGGGGTCGTCCACAGAGATGCTAGAATTCGAAAGCTATGCAAGACTCACAATCGGACGTCACTTGATTGTGTATCAGGAATAGCTAGTCTCAAAAACATGGTTTGGGGAAGGGTGGGGGTTGTCTAAAAACTACTAAGCAGGAAAATCAATATAATAAGCTATATTAAACTAAGCCTTGGGGATATTTGCGTAACAAGACCGGTACATGACTTTGATCCTCAATTCTATCACATACAAGACCTATAAACCTATCCCAATGTCTATGTCACGTAGTGTGGTGCCTACATTTATCCTATCAATGCCACCTCCGTAATTAGGGAAAGTGCATCGTGAGGTCCAACCGAGCTGCACTCATCTTTCCCCATAAAGAAATACATCGCGGGCACTCCACTATGAATGCTTCTCCCTGGGCCTATAGAGGCAAATTAATCGACATCTCATGATGACTCTAGGATTGAAATGACAATGGTCGTTACCCCACAACTCTAGTTGCTACAAACTATCATGCCTTGTCTATCAGGGTAAAATTTTGCAGTCAAAATTAGCCATATGCCCATGTGAAACGGTGCTTACGGTCATATATGAATACATTCACATAGCCTAGGACTCACATTCCCGCACATCATAGCCGGACACTCCCAAGGGGAAAACAAGCCTAGCACTACACATCTCACATACAACAATGGTGCATCAAAGAGTATAATTAACATGCTTCATTTCAATAATGTAAAGAGCAAACCAAGCATGATATTCATAAACATATAAAATAGGGTGACCTAAAATCTCATAAAATCTCTACCAAATCATGAATATAAATTAGATCCTCAAGCAAATTAACTATTCCCTAAGTATTGAACCCAATTTTACCATTGGATTCAATGTTCATGGGCACAACTAGGAAATACTAAATAAAGAGAGAAGGGTTATTCCCTTTCTCTCTCTACCTAGTCTTAGAAACTAGGAGAAAAGAATTACAACTAATGAATGGCGTCTTCAAACATATAAACCCTAGTAGACTAGTGCTCCTGAAATAGTAGGTGGGAAATGGGCCTTAAAGAGACCCAAAACAAAGGGAAACCCTTGCATCCACGTCGACACGGGTCATGAAATAGTGCGTGGGTCACACCACAAGGGTCACACAATAGTGCATGGGTCGCGACGTACGGGAAGTGGAATAGTGCACAGGTCGCGCCTCAGGGGCCGTGCAATAGTGCACGAGTCACCGACTAGGAAATTCTCCTGGCCAAACTGAGCGACGCTATAGTGAAATTCCTTATGGGTCACCGACTAGAAGGCCATTTTGGCCAACTAAACGGTGCATCCATGCAATTCATTGCGGGCCGCAGACTTGAGTTGATGCCTTCGTTTTCTGATGACGCGACCATGCAAATGTCCTCGGGGCGCGGACTTGATCTTCAGGTTAAGGGGTGTAGGTCGTACAATAGGACACGACTCATGGCCGTACTTAGATGAACGACCACTTTGCATGGCTCGGGCTATGTCAGTCCCTTAATTCTTCCGGACTTCCACTCATTTCTTAATTTACGGCGCATTCTATCTACCACTATGATTAAGCATATGTTCTTTGGTCTACTACCATCCTTGCGAATGGCCTTCACTAAGTCTACTTCGAAGTGCTTACGAGAAATCTACAATAAAACTCCCAAAATAGGATCTAGATGCTCGTAAGGACATAGAATTCATTAGGTCTAAATAATCTACAAAACGAAGGATTTAAACAAGAAAACCAACAAAAAGCTATCTAAACCTCTTGTCATATAAACTCAACTAAACCTAGAAATTATCCATACAAAAGCTACTGACTAATGTGTTAAATGCATTAGGAAACACATAATTTTAGGTGCACATCAATGAAGTTTGCTAATTTAACCCAAATTTTACTAAGGATACTACCAATGTCCACAGTAGAGAGGTTGTAGTTAACTTTTGGACCATTAATGTGTTGTTGGGTGTTGACTATAAAAGTGTTGATGACATCAACCCGGTGGATTTGGATGGTACTCTAGACATATACCATGCCAATAAGTGGTCAAACCATGAACACCCACCCTTGCTAAATCATTTAATGATGGGTCCCTTGTATTTTGATTGTGGGGAGGATGATTTGGATTAGGTTGTGTCATGTAAGTTAAAGTGCTTAACTATTGAAGAAGAGATTGTGTATGAGATACCTACAAGGAGTTTGGTACCAACTGGTAGCCACATCTCGGAACCAACAGCCACATCTGTCGTGTTATTCTACTACGTGATCTAAGGGACAAAAATCAGTCTAGGGTACAGTATGTTGCATCACATGGTCACATCTGTGGTGAACTCTAAGAAGCGTGAAAAGAAATTGCCTTATGGAAGTCTCATTATCAGGATAATACAAAATCATGATGAGACCATCCTGTTCAGGAGCCACCAGGTACCGTGCAAGTTGTACGATTAAAAGTATTTCAAGAACAAGAGCTGGGTATTGAAATATGGGGAATGAATGCTTAAAATCAAGAACAACAATAGTAAGAGGCCACATACCTCTGAACCAAATTTCTATTGTATACAAGTTATAGTGTTATTCATGTTAAGTAGCCGAAACTATGATGGGTGTATTAATAAGGGTGGACAATGGAATGGAAGCCAAAGTGAAAAAGGTGATCCAGTTTCAAAGGGACATTCGTCAAGTCAGGAACGAACTCAAAGCAAATAGGGAAGTTGATGGTAGGCATTCTTTCACCGCCAAGCATTCGAACTTTTTCTAAATTGGCATGCACATGTCTTGTACCATTAATTTCAATAATTTTGGGATTAAGATTAAAATAGTTACTTGTTTTTTCAATATTTTTTGTAAACCACAACTACAATAGTTTATTCATATTGATATTTGGATTAAGTTAGTAGTATGAAATTACGGTGATCATTGTTTTCCTATTACAGTTTTGATCTCAGAACATCAATCGACTACACGGTTTATGAATTCATCCTCAGATTCAAAATTATTTTTGGCCTAACGTATGCAACAGGAATTTTGAAATTTCACATAAAAAACATTAGATGGATCTTTCGATTTCGGAAGATATCTTCTGAAATCGGTTTACAGTTCTATTTTTGTTGCTTACTAAACAATACTACTCACTTTTTCTTTTTGAACCAAACTCAAGAGATCAACTACACAAACCCGACCTATCTTCCACTTTCATGAACACCAACATCATTTTTCCAACAGTCATTTTAACCTCGTTCCAAAATTGGATCAACTATAGATTAACGGTGGTCAAGAACATGCGGCGTTAAACCATCTGAACAACGATGGTTGAATTACCACCGCAATTGATTATTTAGGTTTTGGGGTGGTTACTTAATAACCGACGCGCATCGGTGTGGCGTAGGCGTTGTTCAACACACAATCCACCCGACATACAATCCCAAATTTGAAAGTATGTTTGGATGGAAATTCAAGGTTCAAACTTCATAACCGCCACTTAACGGAGCCGTTAATGGTTGTATTCCTGTACTATGGAATATATTATATTATAGAAAAGTGCTAATATAACCCTACATATATGACATAAGTTCTAATTTAACCCTTTGGTATTCAAAAGTGCCAATATAACCCTAGATTATCGGTGAAAATGAAAAACTAACTATTTCAGAAACTTTTGGCCAAAATTCACTGAAAAGATTGTTGTGTCCCTCTAACAAAAAAGAATGACTGCTATGCTCCTCAATTTATTTATTTATTTTAAAGAAAAACCTTTCAATTTCTTCTCCACATAGCCTCACTGCCCTCCTTAGCAATTCATTTCTCCACAACCTAGCCACTTAGGCCACCGTTTTGGCATTTTCAGATGCCCAGTCGATATTCAGTCCATACCAGACCACTAGATTTGACTTTCAGATGCTCTGGTACGCATCATCGCCACAATATATTTTCCTCTAATCCGCCCATGTCGCCAAGCCGTGATCCACCGTAGCACCTACAAGCTAGATGTGCTGGCGTCTTCAATGAACGGGTTTGGGTTGCCTCAAACGTTGTAGGTTTCAGGTCAACTACTCAACGCCGGAGTCTTCTTTGATAATTAGGCTGAAAAGATCGAAGATGGTTGTGGATGCGCTAGGGTTTTGGGAGATGGTTGTGGATCGGAGATGGTTGTAGGGCGGCTGTGGGGCTAGGGTTCCATGAGATGGTTGTTGTGGCAAGGCGGCAGTGGAAAGGCGACGATCACGACGGTGGTAGGAGTGGCAGGGCTAGTGTGCTGGTGTGGTGGCGATAGTGGTGTGGTGAATCGGGTTGGGGATGAGAGAGGAACTTCCCGAGTGGGGTTGAGACTGGGAGAGGAACTGCTGGCTAAGATGACTGGAGTGGGGATCAGGTGGTGTCGAATGAGGCGGCGACAGCGAAGGAGGAGGGAGAGGAGAGGTGGAAGACGGAGGTGGTGGGTCAAGGTGAGGAGGAGGAAGACGGAGATAGTGGTGGTGGGCGGGACTAGGTAACGTTAACATAGCAGCATCGATAGTGGTGGTGGAGCAACGACGGTGGGTAAGGGTAAATTAGTCCACATAATTTCAGCTTTTGACCCGAGGAACATTTTTTTCCATTTTAAGTGCGCTCAATGGCATCCATGTGAAGGTCAACGCCAGAAGTGCCACCTTAGGGTTATATTAGGATTTTTATTAGATAGTTAGGGTTATTTTTTTTACTTTTAAACAATTGAGCGTTATATTTGCACTTTCACAACTATATAGGGTTATATTGGTAGATAAGTCATTATTATATTATCAAAACATATTCACTTAACGAGTGTCTGATAATATCAATAATTATCGAGTATTTTCTTGTAATACTTAACGCATTATATTTTGATCAAAATGTCACTTTATTTCATTGTATTATCTTAAGTTTGTTAGAGCTGCCACCTAACACCGGTACCTGTTCATTATTAGCTTTTATCGTTACAATGTCAATTTTAAACCGACAACACGTCATAGCTCATATTCGCAACTGTTCCAGATCTAACCGACATGTTTAATGAAGTGTCCACAAATTTCTTTTTGCTCATTATATTCATCAAATATCTATCTCATTAAAACATATTTAGTCCCCATTTATTATCATAATATTTTTAAAACGATTTTTGTAGAAATAACCATTAAATAATTTCTTAACTAATGTAACATTCATTTTTTTCTTTTTTCATTAGTGTAAATGTACAATTACAATAAGGTACATATGGATCATAGCCACTAGCCAATCGAGGCACCTGTAAGATTTTTTATTTTTTCTTGGGAAGATTATGTGTAATCTACCAAATTAATTGCATACAAACATCCTGATTAAATTATGATACACCACCATTGAATTTATTGAAATTTAGTGAACCATGAAACTCCATCCAATTGAATAATTATAGATACTCTCTTGAACACTAATTGTTGCACCTCCAACCCCAATACAAATTGTCAGAACCATCATGATTCACGTTCATTGGCCACATGTAGGTTTGAAAATCGCGGTGGGTTCCCACCGACACTATCTCACAATGTCGGATAATTCGTATTAAGAAATTACTCTAAAATACACCATTCATGTTAGCAATAATAGTGAACGGAATGTAATTGAAAAGTAGGATATGATATATATTGCTAATCAATTTTATGCTTTTGAAATATTTTCTATTTCTATTTTAATATTTTTATCTTAATATTCTTTAATTTGGATAAAATTTAAATTACTTTTACACATTTATTTTATATATAATTTACATTCAATTAGTATCTTCTAATTTTTTTAGAATCAAGTGATGCGCCATTATAAAATAAATTGAGGAATATATTTTTAGTTTTATTTTCCTTAAAAGAGTTGAAACAATCATGACCGCTTTGTATAAACAAAAATTGACCTAAAAAATCATCCAAATATCCAAAAAGAACTCACCTATTCATTTGATACCGGCAATAACAGAGTGCTAATCCCACAATATAAATATAAGAACAATTAGTTGACTATTCTAATTAAAAATAAACTTAATTTAATTATTAATTTTTAGTTACATAAAAAATTATCATTTAAAATGTAATTAAATAATATAATTAAATATCTATAATATATATTTTAAAATTATAAATTTTATATAATTTTATATACGCATTAAATAAAAATATTACTCCAAATATTAATGCTGAAAATTCCGTTTAACATTAATGTTCTTGACATAAAAAATTCAACTAAACCGCTTTGACCAGAACTGGACGTGAGTACGTTAAAAAATTCAACGGCCTGGATTTAATCTACAGAGGAGTAACAAAAAACAATTATAGTTTTATTTTATCTTTAAATTTCCTACACTCAAAGCACGTTCGGCTTCTTCTCTCTCATAGTCTCATTCTCTCAGTTTGGCATCATTTTCATTCCTTTCTCTGAGCTAAAACCATCTTCTTTTCCCTGCAAAATTCAATTTATAAAAAAAAATCCCAAAAAAATCCCCTACCTTCACTCAACTATACAAATGGAACAGGATTTCATGGGTATGATGACTGTAGAAGTCAAGAAAGAGGTTCCTGAACAACACTCAGCAGGTATCTTATTTTGATCTTCTTCCTTTTTCCAACAGAATTTCCCCTCTCTTGTGTTCTACTGCTCTATGGATCCCTTTCAGCTTTTTGAGGAATCCCAGATTGAAACTTCACTTCTTCTTAGTCAAGGATGGATTTTTAGTAAATTCCTCACGTTCGTAAAGAATGGGTTTTTATTTCAGCAGTTACAAAGTGTAGTTGGTGCTTACTTTTGGTGTAGTTGGGGTCATTTTTA
>JAULKM010002304.1:0-15344 GCA_032355605.1 Rubia tinctorum | reverse complement strand
ATCTCGAGTTGACCATGAGAAGGGTCGGAATGAAAGAAGACGACACATTTATCAAGAATCGATTCATTGAAGGCTTGAGTGAGAACCTTCAAACGCCCGTCAAGATTCAACATCACATATCCATGGGATATTTATTGATTAAAGCAAGGTTGGGTGAGAGTACAATGCGGCCGAAGAAACCTCAGTTCGAATTTCCCAGTCAACGATTAGGGTTTGACTCTGGAAATCCTAGTTCTGGCTGAGGAAAAGAGGAACCAATTGGCGGCCGAGGGTTAATTCAATCCTATTAAAATATGACTTATAACTTTACTCATAGGAGGACGACTCCACACGCTTCAAGCCAACATTCGTTGAGGAGTTCAGGTAAGTCCCATATCTCTTCATCAAATTCGGCTTCGATTAACGATCCTACTTGTTTTCATTGTAAGGAGAGAGGACATATTCGTAGTAAATGTCCCCATGCTCGAGTGTTAGCCACCATAGAGGAAGGAGATGAATATGCTGATATGCCCGCTTTATATGAAAGCGAGGAAGAACAAGTAGATGAAGAGATCATCATAAATGATCATGGTGAACAAGGTCCGAAAACACAAGGTAATTATGTGACGATGAGAGCTTTAAATTCTCAAGTGGCCGAAACTCAAGTAAAAAGAATTAATATTTTCCACACTCGTTGCCTTGTGAAAGATAAGAATTGTTTACTGATTATTGGTGGAGGATCTTGTGCTAATACTGTTTCCAATCTTCTTGTTAAATCATTGATATACATGTTGCTACTCATCCATCACCTTATAAAATTATTTGGTTAAATGGTAGTAGTGAGATTAGGGTTAATAAACAATGCATGATTAACTTTAAGATTGGAAAATATCATGATTCCATCTTATGTGATGTTATACCTATGGAAGCTAGTCATATTTTGTTAGGACGACCATAACAGTTTGATCATAAATCTATGCATGATGGTTACACTAGCAAAATCACTGTGATTAAGGATAGAACCATGTATACATTAACTCCATTGTCACCAGTGGAAGTTATTGAGGCTCAGAGACGCATGAAAAGCGACAAAGAAAAGTTTGCGACTGAGCAAGAAGTGGCCGACCATAACCCTAGTCAGGGTTTGAAGAAGCACGACCCAAAGACTAAAAATAAAGGCAAGAACCCTAAAAATTTCATCCAGGTAAGTCAGGTAAGCCTATGAATGATTCCGAAAAGTCGTGAATTTTTTTATCTTAACATCTTAGTCCCTTACCATCAATTTGTATGATGAAATTTGAATTACCAATTGAATCTAGAAAATTATTTTATGCATCTAGTAGGGACGTGAATCGTGCTTTTTCTAATCATTCTCATGTACATTTTAAAGAGATTTTTTGCCAAAGAGGATATACCTGTACATGTTCCTCCACAGTTTGATGAGATGTTGCAAGAATTTGAGGATGTCTTTCTTGAAGCCTTACCGTATGGATTAACATCATTGCGAGGCATCGAGAATCAGATTGACTTGATTCCAGTTTTGGTTATACCTAATCGACCAGCTTACAAAGCAAACCATGAGAAGACAAATGAACTACAATGAAAAGTCGAGGAATCACTTTAAAAAGGTTATGTGAGCGAATTTTTAAGCCCTTGTGATGTACCAATCATTTTAGTTCCTAAGAAAGAAAAAAATTGCCAAATGTGTATTGATTGTCGTGCTATTAACAAGATAACCATTAAATATTGCCATCCTCTCCCTAGGTTAGATGATATACTTGAAGATTTGCATGGATCTGTGATATATCCTAAGATTGATTTGACTCAGGGTTATCATTAAATTCAAATTAAGGAAGGGGATGAATGGAAAACTGCATTTAAAACTAAGTTCGGGTTATATGAATAGATTGTTATGCCTTTCAGATTAACTAATGCACCTAGTACTTTTATGCGGTTGATGAATCATGTTTTGAGGAACTTTATTGGTCGATTTTTTGTTGTTTATTTTGATGATATCTTAATCTATTCTAAATCGATTGATGATCATATTGAGCATGTTAAAATGGTCCGTGTTTCACTCCGTGAGTCTTGTTTGTATGCGAACATCAAGAAGTGCACTTTTTGTGCTTCTGAAGTGGTGTTCATCGGTTTTGTGGTCTCTAAGGAGGGCATAAAAGTTGACGAAACCAAAATTGAGGCTATTCACACTTGGCCAAGACCTACCAATGCCAAATAGGTGCGTTCTTTTCATGGTTTAGCTAGTTGTTTTTGAAGGTTTGTGCATGATTTTTCATCTATTGTTTCACTTTTAAATGAACTAGTTAAAAAGAATGTGAAATTTGTTTGGGATGATGATTAAGAGAATGCATTTAATGAATTGAAAGTATGATTATGTAATGCTAATGTTCTTGCTTTACCTGATTTTAATGGTACTTTTGAGATTCATTGTGATTCTTCTGATGTTGGTATTGGTGTTGTTTTGATGGAAGAGAATCGACCTATAGCTTATTTTAGTGAAAAGCTAAAGGGCGGTGCTCTGAATTATCATGTCTATGGTAAAGAATTCTATGCAATTGTGCGAGCATTAGAGACATGGTAACATTATTTATTGCATAAATAATTCGTTATTCATAGTGATCATGAGTCGTTGAAATATTTGAAGAGTCAGATGAAGTTAAATAAGCGTCATGCTAAATGATCTAGTTTTATTGAATCTTTTCCTTATGTGTAGCGATACAAAAAGGGTAAAGAAAATGTTGTTGTTGACTCTTTGAGTTGTATACAGGTTTTACTTACACAATTGGAATGTGTCCTCTTAGGTTTTCTTTTGTGCGAGATTTATATGCTACTGATCCTGATTTTTAATCTGTTTATGCTGCTTGTGAGCATGGTGCGTATGAATAATTTTTTTGGCAAGATAGGTCCTTGTTTCGTAACTATAGGCTATGTATTCCTCAATGTTTGATGCTTGAATTACTTGTTGGAGAAGCTCATTCAGGTGGTTTAATGGACATTTTGGTGCATTAAAAAAATATAATTTGTTGAGAACACTTCTTTTGGCCGAAAATGCCATTTTCTGTTGATAGGATTTGTAGGAATTGTATTGATTGCTTGAAGGCGAAATCTAAGACTAAGACTCACGGCTTATAAACTCTTTTACCTGTTCCTACACATTCTTGGGCTGATATTTCTTTGGATTTTGTTCTCGGATTACCACGATCCCAATCAGGTAATGATTCTATCTTTGTGATTTTTGATCGATTTTCAAATATGACACATTTTATTCTTTGTAGGAAGATAGATGACGTAAAACATGTCGTGGATTACATGGTATCCCTGTGTCCATTTTATTTCTAAAACATGTCGTGGATTACACGGCACATTTTATTTCTAAAAGAAGTAGTATCAGACAAAGATGTGAAATATTTGTCCTACTTTTGGAATACATTGTGGTGCAAGTTAGGGACAAAATTCTTGTTTTCTACGGCAAGTCATCCGAAAACTGATGGAAAAATAGAGGTCACCAATCGCACATTAGGGGCTCTTCTGCGTACCCTAGTTCAGAAAAATTTGAAGAATTGGGAAGCATGCATTTTGATTGCAAAGTTTGCTTACAATCGCACTGTTCATTCTACTACTTCTTTACCTCTATTTGAAATTGATTATGGATTTTTACCAAATACACCTCTTGATTTAATTCCTATGAATTTTAAACAGATGCAAAATTTTGATGGAGAAAATAAGGCTGATTTTGTGAAGCGATTACATGAGAATGTGCGATTGAGAATTGAAAGGATGAATGCTCAGAATGCTGATAGAGCCAACCATAACCTCTGATTTTTTCAATTTAAGGAGGGCGACTGGGTTTGGTTGCATCTGTGGAAAGAAAAGTTTTTGAATGATCGAAAATCGAAATTAAGTCTGTGTGGTGATGGTTCTTTTCAAGTATTGGCGAGTGTGAATGATAATGCTTATAAGATTGACATACCAGGCGATTATGTTGCAGATTTATCTCCATTTACCTTTGAAGACAATTCAGTTTTGAGGGCGAAACATTTAGACCATGGAGGGAATGATGGAGATACCAAGACGACTACCACCATAAATGAAGACATTTCACGACTAGATCAAACATGTAAGAGTTATGTTCGGGATCCTCTAAGTGACATAGTTGAACCGATGACAAGGTCAAGAACGAAGCTTAAAAATGCTGCATTGAATGCTTTGATTGATCAATTTCATGATGAACAACTCAAGACCAAATCGGCTAGGGCTTAGATTAATTATTCAAGCTTGTCGATTAACTGAAGATGTCGTGAATAACATTATACTCTTTTTTCCCACTGGGGTTTTAACGAGATAGTGTGATCTTTTTTAAATGTTGTAAAATTATTTCAGTTTGGGTTATTTAGACTGTAAGCTCGACTATATGGGCTTGGGAGAGCTGAATTTTGGATTTACAGTCCATTAGGGTTTATAATATTCAGTTTTATTCTGATTAGAATTATATTTGTTAAGATTAGATGAGGTAATATTCTTCAAGATAGCTTGGAGAATAATTCGAGTATATCTCCTTTTATTTTAGGTATTTTAGTTAGATATGGTTTTAGCTTCTTAAAGCTACCATAAGTCTATTCAGTTTCCAATTGTGTTTAGGGTTTATGGCGAAGACTCCTCCTATAAATAGAGGGGCTTGTCCACGAAATTTTCACACCTTTTATCAATCATATATTCAGAATTTTGAGAGCATTCTATGAGTTTGCGAGCTATTTTTCATTGTGGCTTAATCTTGCGGGTTAATTAAGTATCAATACCTTCGATTTGTGAACTAATCATGCGGGCTGATTAGCTTCACTTATCTCGAGATGTTCAAGATCTCAAGCGCTAGTTTTGATCAGTTTGTACGGCTCTACTAGGGTTTGCAAAATCTCTCGTTTAGTCAAATATCTAAAATTCTGCAATCTAGAGTTTTCGCAAGGAAATTTATAGCAAAGACAATCTGAATCCACAAATTCACATCACACGCACATCATCCACATAAAATTAACCAAACAAAAGCAACATAAATGCATATTGAACAGGGAGCTCGAGAGGACGATAAAAGAGCCATCTTTTCTCAAGTAGCCATCGCAGCCAGTCATGGCTTCTTCTCCATCGGTCCTTCACTATGCACATACAGTTTCTCACTCAAAAACAAACTGTGACATTTAACCTAAATTCCACTTAGATATCCTAATAAAGAGTGCAACTCTAAAATCACCTATCACAGGATTGAAACCACGTGCAGCATTTGTAGATATTGATAAAATGGTGAAGAAAAATCCAACAGCCATAGCAACCAGCTCCACTAGTCCTCACGTTGAGCAGAGTGGTAAAGAAAATAGTATGTCAGGAAAGGATACAAAAAGAGAAGACGAATATAGGGAGGATAATGAAGGGAGGAGGTAAGGAAGTGAACGGTATCATTTTAGTTTAATAGGGAAGTCAATAAATAACATATATACTCCATGTTGATGCCAGAAGCAAACAATCCTTATCATATGGTGATTTACGACAAGAGAGAGGAAAAAATGCAAAAAGGAAATGTGTTACAGGATTCATCCTGAGCAGAAATGGGCTCACCTATGCTGATTTGGGTTCGCCCGGGCGGTGGAGTCTCGGTAAAATTTTCTAAAATTGGCTCAGATGGGCTACAATTTGCGGCTTCTTGTTTTTCTTCCCACGGGTAAACTGTTGATCCATTCTGGGAGTTCTTATAGTTGATTTTATAATACTCGCGAAGATGAATCCAATGATACTATCCATAGATGACAATTTATCTCATATAATTATTAAAAATTGGTCTAAAGTTCTTCACCGATTACTTTGTCTTCTCCTCATTCCTTCTTCATGTCATCTCTTATTGAAGCATAAAATGATTTACAAGATTCAGGAAAGAGTTCATGACTCATCATATAAATAGAAGGTAAAGGAATAAGATGTGAAAAAAAGAGACTTTTCATAATCATTTTTGCGACTTACCTGCCTTAGAATCAGCCCTCCTTGACCTATTGTCGAAATTGATGGGGGTTTTCCCCCTTATATTTCTTTGTGGTCGAAATCCCACAAACCCTAAGTAGGGATTATTTTGGCCATCTTTGTCTCAGCCGAAAACTTCTCCTTGTAGACTTTCATGTGCTTTTGAGCCTCAAGGACTTCCACAGGAGACAATGGTGTCAAAGTATACCTTGTTATATCCTTAATCATAGTAATTTATCTAGTGTATCCATCATGTATATATTTCCGATCAAAGTTCCAAGGTCTACCCAACAAAATATGACTAGATTCCATAGGTATAACATCACATGAGATAGAATCATGATACTTCCCGATTCTAAAGTTAATCATGCATTGTTTAGTAACCCTAAACTCCCCACAACCATTTAACCAAATAATTTTATATGGATATAGATAATTGGTAACATGTAATGACAATGATTTAACTAGAAGATTAGAAACAGTATTAGCACAAGATCCACTATCTATAATCAGTAAGCAATTCTTATCCTTCACAAGGCACCGATTATGGAAAACATCAATACATTATACCTATATTTTGGCCATTAGAGAGTTGATAAGTCTCAATGACACGAAATTACCTTGTGTTTCTAGACCTTGTTCACCTTGATTATTTATGATGATCTCTTAATCTACCCGTTTTCCATTCTTTCATATGGTGCTAGCATATCAGCAAATTCATATTCTTCTTCTCCCTCTTCCAATGTAGTCATTATTTGAACATCAGGGAAGTTATTGCACACATGTCCTCATTCCTAAAAATAAAACAAGAATGAGCATTAGAAGAAAATGTATTTGAAGAAGTATAAACTGATTTACATGGAATTCGACTAGATGGTTGATAAGATGAAGTCAATATTTGATTAGTGGGTTCAAATAGTGGATTTGAGTATGTTCTGGTCGAATTAGGGTTTCCTTGGACACCCATGATTGAACTTCTACCCCCCCTAGTCGAATTAGGGCTTTTGAAGTTGGAGATCCGTCTTTGACTATCAGGGCCAAAATCAGGGCTTCCCATGGGCCTTAATACCGACTATACCAACCTTGCCTTGACTAGAAAACATCACATGGATACATGTTGAATTTTAATAGGAACTTACAGGTTTTCTTTTAACCCTTCAATAAACCAATTCTTCAAATATGCATCATTTTCTCTCATACCAACTCTTCTCATCACTAACTCGAGATCTTGAAAGTATTCATCAACTATTCTACCTCCCTGCTTCTTATGGTTGAGGTGCGAATGTTGTTCCATCAGATAGTTTGGTGGAATGTGATAAAAGAAAAGTTTGATCTTCAATCTCTCCCAGGTAGAGATAGGTCTCTTACCAGCAATCTGTCTCGATTCTTTTAGGTTCTTCCAACATTCTATTGCATAAGAACAACATATGATGGACAATCAACAGAATCAAAATTAATGCAGCATGAGTCCACAATCGGAGAAACTTCTAAAACTGCTGAAAAGGTTGTAGAAAATGAAAGAGGAAAAAGGGAGTATAACATAGCGCAACGGGAGTTCATCTGAATCCAATCGAAGCGCGAACAAAAGCTAGCTGACACTAGACTCCTTAATAATTTGATGCTACATCAAGAGTTGACCACAGAGTAGACGGTATTGCATGATAAATTAATGGGGATACTCTACAATCAATATTGATCGTAATTGCCTATTTGTAATAATTGGTCAGACTAGATAATACTTTAGTTATTTCCTTTCATTATAATTGGTCAGACTAGATGATACTTTAGTTATTTCCTTTCAATATAATTGGTCAGACTTGATCGATTTTTAAGCTGTCTATTTTTTTTAAAATTGTTGTAGTTGTAATATTTGGTTGAATTAATTCATCATTTTAAAGATTCTGCTAGACAAAATTAAAGAGGTTGTCATTGACACGACTCATCTATTTACATGGGTTGAATTCATTCATCATTTCAAAGATTCTGCTAGCCAAAATTAAAGGGGTTATCATTGATACATCTCATCTATTCACGTGGGTTTAATTCATTCATCATCTCAAAGATTCCGCTAGACAAAATTAATGGGGTTGTCACTGACACGTCCCATATATTCACATGGGTTGGATTCAGTCATCATTTCAAAGATTATGTTGGAAAAAATTAATGGGGTTGTCATTGACATGTCTCATCTATTCATGTGGGTTGAATTCATTCATCATTTCAAAGATTCCGCTAGACAAATTAATGTGGTTTTCATTGACACGTCTCATCTATTCACGTGGGTTGAATTCATTCATCATCGCTAGATAAAATTAAAGGGGTTGTCATTGACACACCCCATCTATTCACGTGAGTTGAATTCATTCATCATTTCAAAGATTCTGCTAGACAAAATTAAATAGGTTGTCATTGACACGTCCCATCTATTCGCGTGGATTGAATTCATTCATCATCTCAAAGATTCCGCTAAAAATATTAATGGGGTTGTCATTGACACGTCTCATCTATTCACGTGGGTTGAATTCATTCATCATTTCAAAGATTCCGCCAGACGAAATTAATGGGGTTGTTATTAACGCGTCTCATCTATTCATGTGGGTTGAATTCATTCACCATTTCAAAGATTCCGTTAGACAAAATTAATGGGGTTGTCATTGACACGTTTCATCTATTCACGTGGGTTGAATTCATTCATCATTTCAAAGATTCCGCTAGACAAAATTAATGGGTTTTTCAAATTTCATGGTTCTATATAAAGGGGACATTCATTTACCTTCCATTTCGACCCCAAACTCATTTACCTTCCTTTTTCTACACAACCATATCTTCCTATAATTCACTAAACAACGATGATGATATTCACTTAGGAGAATCATCAAACCCACCAACCTATGATGTTCCCGATTTCTTACCCAAAACCGATCCTGAGACGCTTTACTTTGTTTTGAATTTCCAGAAATGGCAAGACAATGGTACGCAGCCATTGAGGATGAGAGTGCTTAAAATTCTCCAACCTTACTGAAGAAAACCATAAATCATATTTTGAGAAACCGTGCCCGAGCACAGGAAGTACTCCAAAGATAATATTTTACTCAGCCTCCTGAAAGAATGTACGACGATCATCATTTTCGTACTAGGTTTCGTATGCGGCAAAATGTTTTTCCAACGTATACTCAAAGATGTCACCAACTACGATCCCTATTTCGTACAAAGGCCTGATGCTTGCGATTATGAAGGATTTTTGCCACTCCACAAGTGCACGGTGACCATGCGCCATTTGGCATATGGTTGTACTTTTAACCAACTAGATAAATGCTTACAGATGGACAAAACAACGGTCAGAGAAACGGTGTCTCATTTTGTGAAAGAAATAATTGTCGTGTACCGTCCAACATACCTTTGACCAACAAATTAAGAGGATATTGCATGCTCGATGCATATAGCTCGTGGACGTAGATTTCCAGGTATGTTAGGTAGTATTGATTGCATGCATTGGGAATTGAAAATTTGTCATGTGGGTTGGAAGGGTCAGTTTCAGGGTAGAAGTGGACACACCTCAATTATTTTGGAAGCAGTGGCCACATACGATACATGGATCTGACATGCATTTATTGGTATAGCGCGGTCAAACAATGACATCAACGTTATAGACAAGTCACTGTTGTTTGATGACGTATGTGAAAGAAGGGATCCACGTTTCCTAATGAAGTCAATGGTTTCAGCTACGATTAAGGGTACTATCTTACAGAAAGAATCTATCCGAAGTGGGCAACCTTTATGCCCGCATATACGGCTCTGAATGACCCCAAGAAATAAAATTTCACAAAGCGTCAAGAGAACTACTGGAAAGATGACGAACGTGCTTTTGGTATTTTACAAGCCCGGTTCTCCGTGATCCGCAACCCAGCTCGATACTGGAATATAGAAACGTTGGGTGATATTATGATAGCTTGTATCATACTCCTCAACATGATAGTCGAAGATGAAAGAGATATCTATGTGTTGCAGGCTCAACCAGGTGATTAGGACCAAATCGACGACTCTCCTTGGCATTATAACGTAGAGCGGCATGTTGATCTACAGACTTTTAGGCAAAATTGGAGGGAAGTAAGCAATATAGCTAAACATGACCAATTGAAAAAACGACCTTACAGAACATCTTTACCAATATTTGGATGGTCAAAATTAGGATGTCGATATGGTTTTGTCATCCATATTTTCTGGTTTTTAATTTTTATTTGTTTTCTGTTAGTAATAATTGATCAGACTAGAACAATATTTCGATTTTCTATTTGTAATAATTGGTCAGACTAAATCAATATTTTGATTTTCAAATTATAATAATTGGTTGGAATAGATCAATATTTTATTATTTGTAATTTTACTAGTCGTTATAATTGGTTTTTGCTAATGTAATATTTTTTATATAAAATTTTAAAAAAATAAATTTCTCTTACTAACTCCGTTTCATTGGATGTGGCATACTAGGCTTATGTGTTTGGATTTAGATGAATGAAATGAGTGGATGAAATTGAATTTGGAAAGAAAAAAGTAGAATGAGTGGATGAAAATGAAGGAATCTTACCAAAAAAGAAAAGTGTGCCAAATTCACAAAAACAAAAAACAAAAAACAAAAAAATGAATTATTTCATTTTTTAATAAAAAAATATTCAATTTTAAATATTATAATGTATTATTAGATTTCACATTCAACTTATTTTGGGTGAAAATTTTTATTTAAATTAAATGGTATTGGTAAAATTAATGAGTACGATAGAAAAAATCACGTGGGGTTCATGAATAGTAGAGAGTGGTCTCTTACCATTGTGAAGAAAAAAAAGAATGATCTCTTAAATGGTCTCTTAGAGTGAGGTGGAAGACAGATCGAGAGAAATAATATATTTAATTGGTTGGACACCGCTCTCTACCATTGCCCTTGGTCTCATACTTTCCATTTTTAGAAATAATATGATGTTAGTTAGCCACGTAACTTTGGCGGGGATCGTGGACTCTTTTTTTTTTTCAATTCAATTACTCCCCTGTTTCTCTATTATTGGCACACGTTACTTTTTGCATTGTTTATTTTATATTGTTACACATTCTATTTTTGGTAATATTTCTTCAATTTCATCCACTCATTCTACTTTTTACACTCTACATTAAATTTCATCCACTCATTTTTTTCCACCTAAATCCAAACACATAAACTTACGGTGGCACTTATAGAGAAATGGAGGGAGTAATATTTATTATAGTAAAATATATTCTTATTTTAAACTGTTTTTAAAAATCTTATTTTAGATCTATTAATTGTTAGATGGAGCCATTTTATAATTAATGTAATTAATAGTGTAATATGATGTCTGTTTTTATTTATCACAACAAGGTTCCTAGTATAACTTCCATTTTTTTTAAATGTATTACAATATATAAATAATTCTAATTTAACCCTAAAATTTATTGAAATGAGATTTTTAATAATTATTCTAACCCGTCATTCAGTTTAAAGGGAGACTTTCTCGTAATTAATTAAGTATTTATTAGCAATTTACTTCACGACTCCTAATTGAGTTTATTTATATATTTATTTTCATTCGTTCGTTTCATGTTTCATTATTTTAAATGTTTTATAAATAGTAGATTTTATCATTTTTCTTCCATTCATTCGTCATTATAAAAGAATTTACCGATATAATGACTAAACTCTCTAGCTATTTTTTTCTTTTCAAGCTTTATTTAAAAATTACTTCAAGTCGGCAAATGATTTTGTAAATTTAAATAGTATAAAGGACCTTGATCAAAAAATGATAAAGATAAAAAGAATGTTGTGTATCTTTTAGTATACATACTTCTAAAATTCTTTCTGATTTTACATGTTAGTTCAGTTTCAGTGAACATAGTTTTTTCAGTAATGAATGTAGTGAGAAATTGGTGCAATTATTGTTGGTTGAATGTACTATCAACGTGCCTCCAATAAATTTATATTCTAGATCCATAACTAGTTTCAATCCAACATGTTTTTGACCTGACACATTTTAAACCCATCATAATATGGATCGAAATGAGCCATGCCCGTATTATTTAACCACCCATATTACTTGACTCATATTCGGCCCGTCCGCCAATTTACCACCCTAGAGCCAACATAATATATTTTCGTAATTTTTGGAAGTGTTTATTGGAGTAACGCTGTTTGCCTGGAGTTTTATTGCACAAAGAAAATGCAAAATTTAACTTAAGAACAAGAGCTTGTTTCTTTGGGTTAATGTAATAAAAGTTATCTTTAAAAAATGTACTAAAAGAGGAAAGATCAGGACAAAAAAATGGAGGAATTCTCAGGAAATGTTGCATAAGTTTATAGATAGGCTACATAATTTTTACCATTAAAGTTGCAATTTTTGAAAATATTTTAATATTGTATTTTGTAAATAATGTGTATTTGAATAAGAAAATATAAAAATATATTTTCTGTAAATTTAGTATGTAATTTATCAAATGTAATGTATAAGTGAAAAATACAATATCTTGTCCATAACTCAAAGATCGGTCACCTTGACACCCACTCAAGAGTCCCCTAAAAAACATATAGCATAAACACAATGAAACTAAAAAGCCCAGAAAACTCCATCATTTGAAATCCATCTTGTTGGAATAGTGTCATTCAGTCAATGTGCATTTTTCATAATATAGTTTGAGGATTAATTACGGAGATAATTAATTCAGTTATTTTGAGTGATCGGAATGTTTAGCTGGAAACCGCTTTCGATCAGATAGTATCAATTATATTGGGCTTGCAACTTATTATGACTGAACCTATAGGGTCACACACAAGACATGAAATTGGATAAAAGAAATGACTATTGGGCTAGGAGACCAGATAGTAGTTTAAAACTCATTAAGTCTAATTGGTTTAGGCCCAGATTGACTTGGATTAGGGTTTATTGGATTAATGATCATCCTGTATAAATAGATATTTTTACAGAAATGTTCAGGATCAGATTATTAGAGCCCTGGCTGTTCCAGACGGCAGAAACCAGAAACCAATCCAATCATTCTCATAAAACAAACCTCACCGTAAAGAGAAGAAGAAAGATTGAGTATTTGCTTGCTGATCAACGTTCTAAGTTGACGGCGGTGTAGACGGTCCGATTGTGCTGTGTGGATACGTATAGATGAATCACATATGGGATTCTCGTCTCTATAGTTGATCAAATCAGACGGTAAAGCATGCTTCAAAAGTAATTTAAACTCTTAGATAGATTCGAATTAAATACATGCATGAAATCCGGGATTAGATAATTGATTTTATGCTAAATTAGATTTAATTAATTCCCAACAGTGATATCAGAGGCTCTTGCATGTTTTAGTTTGAGGTAAACAATATGTGTGTTAGATTTACATAATATGGTGTTTAGATTCGTATTCATGTTTTAATCAAATTAATTATTTGATTATTTAATTTGACTTAAAGCCACTCAGAAGATTATTTTTTTTAAAAATAATGTTCATCCAGTACTGTTCACCGCACTATTCACATGGTAATGTAGTAATACCGTTCATCGTACTATTCACGATACTGTAGCAGTACTGTTCATCTTACCGTTCACGGCGGCAGGCGGTGGTGGTTACTGTAGCGGCGCGGCTGCTAGTGTTAAAAAAATTAGGATTTATTTTGGTTGGCCCAAATTAAAACCCATATTGAATTTATTGGGTTGGGCCTATTAATTGAATCAATTTTCAATTAATTGGATGTTGATTCAATTAATAGGCTGTGCCAATTTCTTGTTAATTTAATTTTTGAGTGGGAGAAATTTTAATTTTAGAAATTAAAACTAAATATGAACAAAGTTTTTATAATTTTAATTTTCAAAATTAAATTAAATAAAAATGAATTTTTATTAATTAAGTTTTTAGATGTACTTAATTACTAAAATTTTAATTATTTTATTGATTAGAATAATTAAATATTAAGTAAAGATAATTGAAGTTAATGATTTTGGAAATTAGTTAAATTAATTATTTTGGTATGGATTGCCTAATATAGTTAGATTATTTAGTAATTTAGAATTATTAAATATGACAAAGAAAATAATTAAGGTTAATGACTTTAGAAATTAGTTAACCTAATTATTTTAGTTTGGTTAATTGCATAACTTATTATGTGATTTTATCCCAATTTATTTTATATTTTATTGGGTCATTAATTTTAGAAATGAATGCATGCATATTCAAAGTGCAGGGTTATAAGTGACTAGTATGACCCAATTAGATATTTAAATACGGTCTGCGTACCGTTTATTGACTATTGTAATTAAATACGGTCTGCACACCGTTTATTGATATGTTGTAAATTTATTTTCAATTTTATTATTTAAGTTAAAATAAATTGTAAGTTCGATGAGAAGATCGAAGGATGAGATCCAACAACAAGATGAAGAGTTTGTCAAAATTAGGGGGTCATACTAGAATCACTTTAATTGCATTTACTTTTTGCATTTATTTATTGTTTTTATATAATGAATACATGCGATTGGTTTATGTGCGTGGAATGATTATGAAGTTAGTTCACTAATGATCAAACCAACATAATGGTCCCAAAAGCAATAATGAGCAATAATTTGCCTTTTCGAAACAAGAACACCCATTAATCCCTCGATCACTAGTGACAGATTTCGCCAAAGCGATAGTGGCACTTCTGATTTTGGAACAAATGCGGGTAGACATAGTGAAAGGGGTCTACATGTTAGTTTTGATTTGCTCGTCAATATCAGTAAGGGATTCTCAGATGTTGAGGCAAAAGGATACTGTCTTTTGTTCTTAGAGGACAGAGAATGGGCAAGTAGATGACATTGCAGTTATATACGTCACACACAGTCACTTTCGTAGTAACTTTGATGATGGGTATTGGATACCATATGTGTTTCTCGTAATTTCAAAATTGTGGAGAGATCAAACTAGGAGTTAAGCTTAATGAGAGGTTAACCTACATGAGCGAAATTAAGAAAAGGTTGCTCCATTGATAAATGACTCGTCTTGCCGTGACCTTCTCTTGAATTCTAAAAACTTATGTCGCTCCATCCCCGCAGGGGCAGAGAACCCGTCACTGTCTCGGCTGTGCTACTGAAGGCTCGAGGGAAGTCGGAATAGGAAAGCAAAACATGTACCAATTACTAAAAGCACTTTTTTAATAGGTACTCTTTCCCGTAGGAACATACAGTTTATCAATGCCTTTTGGGCTTACACTGGATCATATAATAGTTATTTTGATTCGAGTGTTACAAAAACACATTCACCATTTTGTGTTGGACACAGAAGGTTTTCCATTGTAATAGGGATAAATGGTTATT
>JAULKM010002284.1:0-15347 GCA_032355605.1 Rubia tinctorum | reverse complement strand
TTATCATTCCAAGGTAATAATTACCTTTTCAGCTTTTCTACCGCCATACTTCAACTGCCAACTTAAATCCCCCATATTCCAACATGGAATACTCACTTCATATTTTTGTACTTTTCTTCTTTCAATTTTTTTCTTTTTTTTTCTTTTTTTGTACAAAAAAACTAACGCTAACTAAGAAGTTTGGAAAACAATGTACTGCATACTTGACATACACCTAAGTGTTGCCTTAGTAGCTCAAAGGTGGTAGCACCAGGGGTTTTGTGAAAATATCAACCAATTGCTCTGATGTTGGAACATAGGCTACCATGACTTCCTTTCTTTCAACAAGATCTCGAATAAAGTGATGCAGTATATCAATATGCTTAGTTCAAGAATGCTGAACATGATTCTTTGAGATATGAATAGCACTTTTACTATCACATAAAATTTTCAGAGGCTCATGATGAACTCCATAATCTCTTAACATTTGTTTCATCCATAATAATTGTGCACAACAACTTCCAGCAATAAGATATTCAGCTTCGACTGATGAAAATGAAATCAAATTTTGTTTCTTACTATACCAGGAAACCAAATTTGTGCCAATAAAGAAACATCCTCATGTAGTGCTTTTGCGATCATCTGCATTACATGCTTAATCAGAATCACTATATCCAAAAAGCACAGAGTCTTGATTTTTCGAATACCAAATGCCATACTCTGAAGTTTCACTCACATATCGAATAATCCTTTTAACTGCTATCAGATATGATTCCTTTGGGTTTTCTTGAAATCTTGCACATACTCCCACACTAAAACATATGTCTAGATGACTTGCTGTGAGATACAATAAACTCTCAATCATACTTTTGTATAGTTTCTGATCAACCGCTACACCTTTCTCATTCTTTCCCAATTTTTCAGTAGTTTCCATTGGAGTTTTGACTGGTCTAGAATTACTTAATTCGAATCTCTTTACCAAATTCATGGCATATTTACTCGGATTGATGAACAACCCACTATTTACTTGCTTTACTTGAAGTCCTAAAAAATAAGTGAGTTCACCCACCATACTCATCTCAAATTCATCCTGCATTAATGCAACAAAATCTCGCACCATGAACTGTCCAAAAACAATATCATCAACTTAAATTTGAGCAATTAACAATTTGGATGATCGATCTAGCACAAATAAGGTACGATCTACTCCCCCTCGGTGATAACCTTTCTTAATTAGAAAGTTTGTTAGTCGTTCATACCAGGCCCGGGGTGCTTGTTTCAGACCATATAATGCCTTTTTGAGTCTGTACACATGATACGGATGATGAGGATCTTCAAATCCTTTGGGTTGCTCAATATGAACCTTTTCATTGACCACGCAGTTGAGGAATGCACTTTTCACATCCATTTGGTATAAAGTGAAATCCAAAGTGCAAGAAATCACAAGTAAAATTCGAATAGATTCTAACCTGGAAACAAGAGCAAAGGTTTCATTGAAGTTAGCTCCTTCCATTTGAGTGTATCCTTGAGCTACTAGCCTTGCTTTATTTTGAGTAATTTGGCCATCAACATCATATTTATTCTTAAAAATCCACTTGGTACAATGCCATTAACATTGTTTGGATGGGGAGTAAGGTACCGAACGTAATTTTGCTCAAATTGACCTAGTTCCTCTTGCATAGCCGCAATCCAAAACTCATCAAGAAGGGCTTCTTTATAATTTTAAGGTTCAATTAATGAGATAAAGCACTGTAATCCAGCAAGTTCTCTGTAGTTTATCAGTGGTAGAGCACGCGTTCTTTTGGAAATAGGTTCAGATACCTATTGTGTTGGAACATGAGGGGAAAGGCTGGAGGCAGATATTCCAACACCATATGGGAGAACCTCATCTGAATCACCAGGACTTTTGGAACCTCCTGATGTTCCAACATCAATCTGAGGGTCAGCTGAGTTGTTTTGAGTTGGAAAATGCAATAGGTATGGTTCTTCACTTCCTTCTCCCAAATCAAGTGTCTCTTCAGAATCATCGACAATGACATTAATAGACTCCATAAATGTGTTTGTACGAAGATTGTAAACCCTGCATGCTCGGTTGTTCACAGAGTATCCCAAAAAGATCCCATCGTCACTTCGACTGTCAAACTTACCCAACTGTTCTATCCTTGAGAATATAATATTTACTTCCGAAGACATGAAAATATGAGACATTTGGCTTTCTCCCTATCCAGATTTCACATGGTGTCTTATTCGTGAATAGGCGAAGATAAACCCTATTGATTGTATAACATGATGTGTTTACTGCCTATGCCCACCATTTCTTGTGAATGTTTTTTTCTGGCAACATAACTTGAACCATCTCTTGTAGAGTCCTATTTTTCCTTTCAATAATAACATTTTGCTGAGGAGTGATTGGTGCTGAAAACCCGTGCTAAATTCCAAGTTCGTCACAAAAATTGTTGAACTGAAGGTTTTCGAATTCTCTCCCATGGTTACTTCGAATTCTGACAATTTTTCCTACTGAAATACCTTTTTCTGTTTGCAGTTTGATCACCAAACTTCTGAATACTTCCATTGTGTCAGATTTTTCTTTAAGAAATGCTACCCAAGTGTATCTGGAAAATTCATCAACACATACAAAAATGTATCTTTTGCTAGTAATACTGGGTGTATTAACTGGTCCCATCAAATCATTGTGTAATAGTTCAAGATTTCTTGAAGTATTGATGTACTGAACAGAGGAATAAGGTGATCGAATTTGTTTACCTTGTTGGCATGATCCACAAACAATTTCCTTCTTATGAGTGAGAGAAGGTATATCTCTAATGGCTTTAGAATTTGCAATCTTCACTAATATCTTATAGTTGATGTGCCCTAGCCTTCTGTGCCACATTTTTCCTTCATCTTCTTTTGTGGTTAGGCACTTAATATGTTCTTCCAACAAATAAAAGTAGTCTGAAGATCGAATTCCTGAGAGTACTTTATCTTCACCATGTTTGACAATGCACCTGTCTTTATGAAACTCCACAGTCATATTGTCATCACACAATTGGCTAATGCTCAACAGATTTGCCTTTAAATTTTCAACAAGTAGAACGCTTATAAAAGTCAGAAATCCCTCAACCTACAGTTCTTCCTTGCCAACTACAAGACTCTTCTTTCCATCACCAAAAGTAACAAAACCACCATCATAAGGTTGGATTTTGGTGAGAAACTCTTCTGTTCCAGTCATGTGCCGGGAACACCCACTATCAAAGCACCATGATTCTCTAGAATGTGCAATGAGATACGTGTGTGCAACAAGGCAGACTGTTGTTTTTTTAGGGATCCATACCTTTCTGACTAATTTTGATCACAATTCATCATCCATGTTGGAACATGCAGCCAATTGGCGTCCATTCATAATATCTTTGAGTAGTCTAAAACATTGTTCCGGTATATGTGCTTGATATGAACAGTAACTGAAAACCATTGGTTTCCTTCGCTGAGTTCTCATGACTTTCTTCTTAATATTCTGTGCTTCAGTCTTGAAATTTACAGCACTAACATTCGATTTGGCATAGCCGATTCCTTGTCTATCTCCTTCCCATAGTTAAAATATCATCCAGTTTTGGCTTGCCCGAGTTCAGTTTCAAAATAGTAGCTTCAGCCATCTCTTCCCTTTGAGTAGTCAATTTCGCACTTTCTTTTAATTCCTTCACTTCATCTCCAAGCTTGTCAACGAGATTAATCAATTCTATCTTTCTTTCTGCAAGTTAACTTTTCTCCACTTTCAAAATTTTATTTGTTTCAACAACCGTCAGCCACATTCTGTACATTTTTTCGTAGGACGTATAAATGTCTTCATCGCTTACCTCCAGGCCATCATCACTTGATGTATCATCACTTTTATTCTCGGTGTTGGAACATGTAGCAACATCAGTTGCCGTCATGTTGGAACATGTCTCAGTTTCGCTCATCTTAGCCCCGAAAGCAACTTAATTACTGGTGAGTTCCTCTGCTTCTTCCCTTTCTTCATTATCACTCCAAGAGGTAACATATGATCAATTTTGCTTTTTCTGAGTATTAGCACATTCTGCCTGGATATGTTCATATCCTTCACATTCTCTGCATTGAATTCTCCCAGGCTGCTTTGCTTTACTTCCCTGATTCCTTTGGAACTGCTGATTTGATCGTTCGGGTCGTGGTCCTCTATTAGTTCCAAACTCTTACATGCGAGGTTGATTTCCACTTCCACTAGATTTATCTTGAGATATTCTATTTACCGCCTTCTTTAGCATCCTTGAGAAGTTTTTGTAATAAGTGCCAGTTCATCAATCCCATCATCACTTTCATCATCAGGATCATTCTTGAGAGAGGACACTTTGAAAGCCAACTCCTTTTATGCTTTCTTATAGGATGTCTCAAGAGTCATCTCGTAAGTTTGCAGTGATCTCATCAATTCATTTAGTGCCATGGTGGAGACATCTTTTGTTTCTTCAATGGCAACAACTTTCATTGAGAATCTTCGAGGCAGAGATCTCAGTGTCTTTTTTACTAGTTTTGCCCTTTATATGTTTTCCCGAGTTGATATGCCATATTTGCTATGTCTCTTGCTTCCCATTGAAGATCGTGATTGTTTCATCTTCTTCCATTTTTAGTTCCTCAAATTTTGTGGCAAACATTTGAAGCTTAAATTCTCGTACTCGACTTGTTCCTTCATGAGCTGTTTGTAGAATGTCCCACGCCTTCTTTGCTTGATAACATGTTGAGATGAGTTTGAACTAACCTTCATCTACTGCTGTAAATATAGCGTTCAGGGCTCTCAAATTTTCCAATGATGCTTTGAGTTCATCCGGACTCCAAGCTGACTTGTCTTTAAGGTTCTGCTTCGGAGTGCTTGATTCTCCTTCCTTCTCTTTTGAACTGGTTGCAGAATTTTCAGTTGGATAGTTCCATTCAGTTTCTATGAAATGCCATGCCAGTTCATCTAGTGAGCTGATAAACACTCTCATGCGAGCCTTCCAATAAGTGTAATTTGTCCCTTCCAATAGTGGTGGCTGAGATATTGAAGCTCTTTCCTTAGTCGCCATGGTAAAACAGGATCACACTTTCCTTGACACAACCATGGTAAACAGTAAGTGACTAGGCTCTGATACCAATTGAAAATTCGGTTTTACCTAAATGTTTAATTATTCTTTACCATGTTCCAACATATTCTAACTAACCAAGCGTGAAACAAAGATGAAAAGTAAGAACGCATGAACTTGGTTATGCTGTTCGGTGTAAATTCAACTACATATGCGGGGTCTGGCCCATCCACTAATCAGAACAAGATTAGTACAATAGACACGACTTATACTTATCTTTTCTAATTACAATATGTGGATTTTGCAAGCTCCCCTTGCAACCAATCTGCCTTAGTCAGACTCCCTCTGACCTCGAAACTTATCGACGCTGGATCTTCTCCTCCCGAGGAATTAAGGCTTCTGATTCTGAACTTAGATCAATAGAGTATTGATCATGTTGGAACATAAACTGAACTTTTGGCTATTTCTGAAATCAATCTGCTCACAGATATTCTTTTTCTCTTAAAACCGTAAATAGCACAGTTATACTGTCCTCTATATATAGTGTTCCGATTACACCTTATTCAGTATATTCGGCGCATTGAAGTTCTATCTCTATAGAATATTTTGATAACAATCAAATCCCTTAGAGATAGGAATTGCTTAATCTAATCCCTTGAGATAAGGAATTAAAATATCTCATCCATATCTTCTTCATAGTTCGAGAATATCATATTATAAATAGAATCCAATCCCATAAATATAGGAAAGTGATATATTTTGTAATCAAATCACAACCGAATGAAATATATTCTCTCGGATTACTTGTTATCACAAATACTTCCATATTTGAAGTTACAACACATCCTTCCATAATTTTCACAAATTGCCAACACGTTAATTTCTACGGAAAGAGTTCTGAAGTAGAAAGGCATAATTCAAACCCAAGAAATAAAATCGGTAAACATCATTCATACAAACTTTGGACTCCATTTTTTTGCCTGGGGAGTTGATTACGAATTTATGAGTCGATCCTGAAAAACTCATAGAAAGACAGAATCTCAGCCAAATAAAGTCATGTTCAAGTTCGATCAAGACAGTAAATAATCATGCCGACAAAAATTGCCCCGCCATTGAGCTCACTTTCTTCAAAAGAGGAAAATTCAGTTTTAAGAAATAAATTAGTTGAAGCGGTGGTGAGGATTGTAGGCTGGGTACAGGTGATTTCAAGGAAAATGAGAGATAAGGGAGGTGAGAATACTGCATGGAGAACACATGTGCAATCCCACTCCAAGGCCATAGTTTTAAAATGTATACACTCCTCTGTTTTTCTATTTATGACATCATATTTTTAGGAGTTTGGATTTAGGTGGAAAAAAATGAATGGATGAAATTGAATGTAGAAAATAAAAAATAGAATGAGCGGATGAAATTAAAAGAATTTTGAGAAAAATGGAAAGATTGACAAATAAAAGAAAATATCCATTTATATTAACTATACCAGAAATAACAAAACAGTGGGAGTACCATCATCTAGATTGCATTTTAGGTCACTATTTTGACAAAATAATTAACTGACACAGAATGTACAAAACAAAGAAATTTATCGTATACTCCTCTATGAAACTGTGTCAATTTTACAGAAAATAAAACGAAACTAATAATAACATAAAAGTCACTGATGTGAAAAAAGAAAAGAAAAGAAAACTGAAATAAAATGAAACAAATTGGGTTATTTTTTGTAATTTCACATGATACTAGATTTGGAAAACTAATACTTTGAGGAGGGCGTCCAGCTAGGCAAAGGCCACTCAGGTCCTATGTGTAAGATTTTAAAATTTGAGATTTAAAATTTGTGTCAAAAATTATATATTTTTATATGATTACAGTGAATTAGATTCCGCCTTAAAAAAATTTAAGATTACAGTTGGATTTCAGAAAAAAATTACATTAAATTCAAAATTTCTTTGTTTGCGTGGAAAACAAATTTCATTTCGGAAATTAATTCAAATTATTTATTTCAAAAAATATAACTATATTACTAAATAAAACCATGGAATAATTTCAAAATAAGAAATATATTAATTTTCAGTTAAAAATTTATGTTCCATAAGTGCAAAAACATCTATTAAAGACGTTTCTCCTCCCATCAAAAGTAATTCTTGAGAAACCACCTTTAATATATTGCAATGGAAGGTGGTTCTACCTTTGTTCTAATAAAATATCCTTTGATTAAGGACAATCAAATGTGGTTTTGCCAAAGTGACTTTGAATCAGGTTAGTTTTGAAATTAGAACATAGACTCGATACTTGTTGCAATGTCAGAACAAATCTTTGTTGGGTTTTCAAATGGCTGATTTGAGTTCCGAAGTCGGAAGTCACACTCAGACCATGTTCCAATATCAAAAGGGACACTCGGACACAATTCCGACATCGGAACTGTTTGTTGTCCTGTTTTGTTTTTTTTATAAACTAAGTAGATCCATTGGAGTTCAATTTGGAATTTGGAACTGAACATAATTGTGCATTTCAAGTGCCCTAAAAATGAGAGAACGAAATGAAGAACTGAATTTGGGAGAAATAAAACTCTTGGTTTGGCACAAGTAGAGGAAGGTGGCTAGTTCATGTGGGTATCTAGTTTGTGAACTTCTCTGACAGTTGAGGTACTATTTATTTGAGAATTTTCTTTGTTTGGTGCTACAGTTGCACTGTCCGGATGCAACGAATGCGTCCTCAATTTTTTTAAAAAAAATTTATTGCTGAGGAATTTTCAAGTTTTCTGGGTTTTTTTCTGCCATTTTTTGAAGACGCATTCAAATAATGCTTCTTCTGTGTTTTTAAATTGTTTTTTCTGCTTAATTATTGAAGACGCATTTGGTAAATGCGTCTTCCCATTTTTTTGTTTTTTTACTGAAACCCTTACAACGCATTTGGCAAATGCGTTGTTTCATCTGTGTTTAAAAACAAAGAATAGAGCAATGCTGCTCCATTTTTCCACCCTTCGTCCATTTCATTTCCGGCCTATTTCCGATCATTTTCTCCCCATTTTTGCCCCATTTTAGACACGGCCAGCAACTCCCCTATTACCTCAGCCTGCAAGACCGGCAATTGAGCTCCAAAAACTTGTGCAAATAGATACATAACAGAGGTTTGCTGAATGTTTAGATCTTTGGTTTGTTTGTTGATGTTTTGGCCCTTTTTTGTGTTGTAACTCATTTTCTTCTTGGTCTACAGATTGCATTGGTTTCGACTACACCATGTTTTGTCGAAACGGTGGTGGTGGAGCTGCGCATTTACTTCACGCGCCGACCAAGAAGCGGCGCGTGAGCATCACGCGCCACCGCCGACAAAGATGCGTGGCCAAAGATTGCTCGAGTTGTTTTTGGTTATATTTTTCGATGAGTAATATGTACTATCCGAAATGAAATTTTTTAAAGAGAAATTTGTGAAATACGTTGTATAGATTGTATGCAATTTATTGTAATTTAAAATTTTTGTATGGATGAATGAAAATGTTTTTAGTAATATATTGTCTGACATATTGTTGAGAAATTGTTATTGGGTTTCTAAAAATGTATGCATAATCTTATAGAGTTATTATTATATATAATTTGAATTTGTTTGGAGTTAATTTCACACGATTGTAGGAATTGTATTTTTTCCGAATAATGTCGATGTTTGAAAAGTCGTTATGGTAATCAATGAATTGATGTTGTTGAATGATAAAATTTGTGTGAAATGCATGGTAATTGTTAATGCAATTTGGATATCATTTTCAAATGTACCAGTGTAGGAAACGTTGGGGTGCGATATCCAGGAAATTGTTACTGTTCTCAGCAGAAACACATCATCTTTGTTGAATGTATTGTTTTTAAAGTATTCGTAATTTAGACATTTTAGATGAATAATTGTTGATGTAATACGGAATATTTTTGCATGTTATGAATCGATGTCTTGCGATTGAGTTTGTACTGATTTTGATGATGAACATGTGAAAAATATTTTTTTATTATGATGTTTGGGGATGTAGAATCATTGAATAATAATCTATGATGTTGAATGATAATCTTCGTTTTCAAAGGTAATTATTTGTTGTATACTACTGCGTTGTAGTTGCAGGATGATTTTGTTGTTGTACTTGTTTAGAGGGGGTGTGATTAAGTATGATGTAAATGTGGGTGTGTACTATGATCCTCCCGTAGATGAGAAACATCTGACATTAAAGCAGTTGTTAAGTCACTCTCAATTAGTTGAATTAATAGTGAGACGGCTTGACATTCAATGTGAGGGGTTTCTTGTGAGAATATTTTATCGTTGCCCTGAGATGATTGGTTCTTGTATATATTATCGATGTTATGACATGGAAGATGACATGTTGACGGAGACCTTGTTCGAAACATTTCATAGAATGTCCCTGTCGTCAGCCGATCTTTACATTCAGCTAGATAGGATTGAGACCAACTTTGAACGTTCGGTTGATGTTGGGTCGGGCACGTTCATGTCGTTGTTGAGCGATATTCATGACACCACTGGATTCAACTTCTCGAGCACTATATAATCGACTACAATAACTCCCAAATAGGATCAGAGATTCACCCGTAGCGACGCATACCAAGTTTTGAAAAAGTCGAAGACTGGCATGGTCTGTGCAGATTTTCACGGACCGGTCATCATGCAGATAAGCTGAAGGCCAGACCATAGGCTATGAAATCCTACACAAACCGCGCACTCAGAATGGAGGAGCAAAAGTTCCAGGCCGTACCACGCACTCAGAAGGCGGCATACACACTTTAGAAGATAGGACATGCATATTTGCATGTCCCACGTGCTCATAACAGCCCAGAAATGCCTCAGGTTCGTGGTCCACATACTTTTGCATGGGTCGTGCTAGGTGGGACGTGCACTGTTGCACGGCCCGTTCCAACGTGGCACTACGGGTGGCATTAGGTTACTTGAGGTTTTCCAAATTTGGGCCTTTAGAGGCCCATTTATCTTTTCCTATATAAGGAGCCTTTAATCTCTTAGGGTTTAGTAAATAGTCATAATGTAGATCTTAGTTTTTGGTAGGTAGGAAGAAAGAGGAGAATTCCCTCTCTATCTAGAGTTCTTCTTCCTTTTTCCTTCCGTCAGTTCCTGAATCCATGGTATTTAATTCAATGAATGTCATAGATTTAAGAGTAGTAGTAAAATAGTTTATTTCTTAGGATAATATTTTTTTTCATGACCTGATCTTAACTTTGTGAGATTTTTTATTACCCTATCTATTTACGTCCTATCAATATTTGTGCTTGATTTGTAGTTTATATTCTTTTAAGATTTATACCTTGTTATGCTTTATAATGCATCCATAGATTCATGCATAGCATAATATCGTGATAGGTTATTGAATGTTTTCTTGGGAAGTGTTAGATTAGATCTGTTGTAGGCTTGAGAGTATCGGGGAGGTGAGTATATTCATGCTACCTTGAGAGTACCGACCCGATCGTTTGACTCAAATTCTAATTGGCTAATCTTGTGCGATTGCATGTTTGGAGCGTTAAACTACCCAATGAGGGGAAACCCTTGGCTTACCCGATAGATTCAACATTATAATTTGTAGTGACTAGGGTTTTTCCAATCCCTTAGAGTCATCACGAGATGCCAATTCCTTTGCCTCTCTAGGTCAAGGATTGTTATCCATATTGGAGTGCTCAAAACGTATTCTCCTTACTATCGTATATAACGGTTGCAACCTACTTAAGGTTGAGATCCTTTAAGAGGGGGCTCATTAGTATTAAGAGAGAAGAGTGGGAATTAGGAGCGGTATCAAAGAGTTAGATCGATGAACATTTCCTAATTACGGAGGCGGTGTGATAACGGTGATGAACCTTTGTGTGAAAGACATTGGGAGATCCTGACCATCTCCACACTATGTGACACAGGCATGTAGGTTTATATGTCTTACACGCAATAAAATCTAGGATCAAAGTCATTAATTGGTCATGTTATGAAAATATCCCCAAAAACTATTTTATTATAGTTTTAACCTATTTTCTTGCATGCTTTTAGTTGTTGGACACAAAACATTATCTGTTCTTAAGCACTAGCTACTCCCAGCACACAATTGCAGTGACACACGATTGTGGGTTGTGCAAAGCTAACCATCAAACTCTAGTTTTTTAGTGGACAACCCTGGACTTTCCACTATCTACTCTATAGTAGTTAGTAGTGAGTACGGCAGCAATAAACTGATCTCTTTATCTTTGAAGCACATCCCGTAGGTAATTTTATAAAAAGAACAACCTCGCAGAGTGTGGGTCAATTACCCTTCGCATCGACATGTTCAACAACCTTCTTCTTCAGACAATTGCGATGTTATTTCATAGGCATTCCCTCGACGACAACACCTTTCTCAACCGCAACCATGCTCCACCAACCATGCTCTCCGCTTTCCTTTACACACCTAGTTTTTTTCCAAACTTGTTGTTGTCCATTAAGGATTTATCATAACAATCAACGTCCAGTTTCTTCGACTTCACCTTCAATTTATCACTAGCCTTACAACCATCTTTTTTCTTTGACTTCTTCACCAGTCCAGCTGGAGACTTACCAACTACTTATTTTTCCTTCTTGCTAGACCTCTAGCTGGGGACTTTTGCTTCTGAGAAACATAAGATGTTACAATTATTTGCTTCTTTTTCTTCTATCCTTCAGAAGACATTACCGGATCAGCTACATCATCCTTCTTAACATGTTCACTCTCCTTCCTATTTGAATCATCCAACTCACCAAAACATTTCTCCAAAAACTAATCAACTTCAGCATCACCTTCTTCTACATCTTCTTTCTCTACAAATTTACCACCGTCATCACCACAAATTACAACACCCTCATTAGCACTAGAACCACCTTCAACAACAACTGAGCCTGCACCAACCATCTCAAACCCTTCAACAGCCCTAACAAATTTATCAGAAACTCCAACCCCTTCAACACTAGCAAAAACATTAGAAATCATAGAAGCCAAAACTTCATTCACAGCCTCCTTCACTACCTCACCTACCAAAGAACCTTGAACCTCCAGCCACCTGAACAACCTGTAAATCTCCACCCTCAACAACTTTTGAACCCTCACCCACTTCTAAACCGTCACCTTCCACGTTCTTGTCAACAGAACCTAATTCTCTACTCATACGAAGAAAATCACTCAGCAAAGAATCATAATCAAAGTCCTTTAAATCGTGAGATGATCCACCACCACCACCATTAAGCTTCTTTACCATAACTTATAGCTTCCTATTCTTTATCTCCTTAAAAACAACTGGAACATCTGGAGTTGCAACACCACTTATTCTGGCCGACCTACGTGCCAATGCAGCAACTATACAACAAATGAAAAACACAAACAGTATAAGAAAACTAAGAAAAATAAATGAAAGACATAATCTCATAAATGAAATACAACATATATAAAATAAAATAAAATAACCTCCAGAAACATAAGATTATTGAATCTTCTTCAGCTAATTCTGAAGAGAAGATCTTTCTTGAATGGTCATGTTTGATTTTCTTACTGATCCACACCCCGTGGGGTCATACAAATGCAATTTTACAGGAGAGCTTAACTCGCAGAGTGCTTCATAAAGATTATATTTGTAATTCTTCAAAAAAAAAGATAAGATTTGTAAAGTTGCTCATGTGCTCACTAAAAACTACTATAAAGTAGCTAGTGGTAAGTCCGGGGTCGTCCATAGAGGTACTAGAACTCAAAAGTTAACTACACACAACCTACAACCGGGCATCACTATGATTGTGTGTCGGGAATAATTAGTGTTGTAAACATAAGATTGAGGGGTTTTTGTCTAACAACTAATGAATATGCAAACATGAAAGATTAAACTATAATTGACTAGCCTTGGGGAATATTTGCGTAACATGACCGATGAGTGACTTTGATCCTAGATTCTATCACATGTAAGACATATAAACCAATCATATCCGTATGTCACATAGTGTGTAGATAGCTTGGAATTTCCAATTTCTGTCACATAAAGGTTAATCTCCACTTTATGAAGCTACCACGACGTCTCCATAATTAGGGAAAGTAATTCGATCTCCTTTTCAATACCACAATTATTTCCCCGTCAATCTCATTCCCAATGCTAACGAGCCCCGCTTAAAGGAACAAAGCCTTGCGTAGGTCACAACCATTAAATATGACAGTGGGGACAACACGTCATGAGCCCTTTACTATGGACACTAATCTCTAGACCTAGAGAGGCAAAGGAGTTGGCATCTCTTGATGACTCTAGGGTTGACACGACCCTAGTCCCTACAAACTATTATGCTCATCTATTCAGGTAAGACAAGGGTTTCCCCTCGTCAGGGAAACTATGGTCCCTAACATGAATTATTATTACACAACCAGCCAATCAAAATTATAGTTTAACGATCGGGACTGAACTCTCGAGATAGCATAAATGAACTCATCTCCCCGGTGCTCACGAACCTACAATATCTCTAACCTAGCTAACATTCGCAAGAAAGTATGTTAAGCCTAGCACGATATTACACTAAACATAGATATATGAGTGCATTATAAAACATGGAATAGCATAAATATTACAAGAATTTAAAGATTAAATCAAGCACAAATATTCATAGGACATACAGATAGGAAATCTAAGAATCTCCAAAGTCAACATCTATTCATGAATACATATATTTCCCAAAAAATAAAACACTCTAATACTATTAAATCCATGACATTCATTTAATTAAATATCATGGATCTAAGAACTAAAAGAAGGAAAAGAGAAAAAGAACTCGAGAGAGAGAGAGAGGGAGAGAGGGAGAGAGAGAGAGAGGGAGAGAGAGAGAGAGAGAGTTCTCCTCTTCCTTCCTACCTACCAAAAACAAAGATCTACATTATGGTTATTGTTAAACCCTAGGAGACTAAAGGCTTCATTTATAGGAGAAGATAAATGGGTTTCTAAAGGCCCAAGTTTGGAAAAACTTAGTGAAGCACTAATGGCACAACTAGTACCGCGTCAGCACGGGTCATGTAAAAGCATGTGGTTCACGCCACACGGCTCGTGCAAATGCACGCGGGCCACAGACTAGTGCTCCTTCTTGAGCATACTGAGTGCGCAGCCAGCACGAAAGCTCATAGCCCGCGGACGGGAAAGCTAGTCCTAGCCGTCGGAGTGTGCGGCTTGTGTAAAGGCACGTGGGCTGCGGTCTGGAGTCTTCATCTTCATCTTCATCTTCTGAGCGTGCGGCCACACAAAATCTTGCAACACATTCCCATACTTAGTCTCTTCAGCACTTGGCATGGCATGGGTCGTACCAGTCTTTGACTCTTCCAAATCTTGGTTTTTCTCTTCAACTTATATGCGCTACTACGATTGAACTCCTGATTTGATTTGGGAGTTCTTGTAGTTAATTTTATATCGCTCAAGAAGATAAATCCAACGGTGCCACATGCAGAGGCTAATTCTTCTCAGATCATTCCCAGAACTTGATTTGAATTTCAGATCACAATTCATCCACTTCTTTGTCTTCCTTATTCGACCCTTGTATCTCCTACCATGTTTTGGCTCGTGACCTTCAGTCTTCTACCATCCTTGCGAATGACCTTCTACAATATACTACCATTCTTGCGAATGACCTTCTAAACAATCTGAAGTGCCTACGAGCATTTTACAAGTAAAAGCTCACAAAAATGGATCTAGACACTCATAGGGACATAGTATCCATAGGTTTTAAAATAACCTGCAAAATGAGGGATTTAGATAAGAAAACCAACAACGGTCATCTATACCCCTTGTAATGTAAACTCACCTAAATCTAGAAATCTACCATACAAAATCTAACAAAAGATATGCTAAATGTCTTAGGAAACACATGCGGTTAGAGTCTCATCACTTACCAATGGATTTACACCTAAAAAAATCACACGACACATATAATTTGGAGGTCATCGCCATACCTCTCAAATGTACTATTTTTAAGCCCTAAAGTGCTCTTAACTACAATTAAGTAGATAATGGCAAGTCGGGGTCATCCACGGAGACAAAGGATTTTCTAAGTGTTTGCTCAAATAATGGTAAATAATATACAAGATATAAAGATATACATACATTTAAAATCTTTTAAAAATGGAGGTTTTTGGTTTGGTTTTTTAAGTTGTCAATTTAAAGACAAGTTAAACTAAAAACCATATAAATTAACTAAATAAGCAACAACTACTAAGACGGGGTTAAAAACGAATTACGGGATCTTGGGTGCAATTGACTTATACTTCCAAGCCTCTTATCTATCATTGAACATATAACCTATTCA
>JAULKM010002274.1:0-15347 GCA_032355605.1 Rubia tinctorum | reverse complement strand
CTCTGCCAACATTACCAACCAATCGTCCATCTTTACCGACGATGCCGGCCCTCCCTACGCTGCCAACATTGCCACCAACTCAGCTTCCGACGAGTCTGCCGACATTGCCGGTGGTGCCTAAGGTGGCTCTACCTCCCATGCCAGCTGCCACTTCTTTGCCAAACCTCCCAACTTCCATTCCTGCAATTCCAGTAACTCCTACCATGGCATCTCCTCCTTCAAATTAACTGGATCATACAAGACATGCATTATTTTCTCTGTCAATTCATTTCTTTTGTAATCTTGGACCGGTTGCGGTTCCTATGATATTGTGTGCTTCGAGTTTTTTTATTGATGTTTACTGTGTAGTACTTCAGGTGTACGGGTTTTAATCCAATTATACGGTTACTCGTTTTTATTATTTAAGGCCTGGCGCTTATTAGTCCATGGTTTATTGCATTCCTAACATGCATATTCATTAAGCAGTACAGAATCTCCTTTCTTGCTTGTTCGACCTACTGCTTTCATCTTAACCAAAATTGTTTAGTTTTCTGAATTCAAATTGATCCAAATTTAACCATTTAATTAAATTAATATATATAATACTATTAAAATGCAATATAGTATTAAATTCATCACATATAATATATGCTTTTAAGTTATTATTATTTCATATTGTTTTTATTCACATACAAAACTAGATATTATATTAATAAATTCTCCCATTCACTAATTGTGGATGTTTAATCTAAAAAAAAAGATATTATATTAATGATATTCATAGTGAAATTGAATAATAAATTATGTGATATTAACGAAAATACCAAATCAATAATTACTTTTCTTGAAAAGTGCAATTAATCATGGATATATTAGTCATTTTTTAATATCACATCATCGAGTACTCTATGGTTGTACTATAAATTTTCAGTGTTAATATCATTATTTTGAATTTTAATAGTTAAATACTCTCTCTCTCTCTCTCTCTCTCTCTCTCTCTTCCTCTCTTTCAATCGGCCACCGTAAGGTGGGGAAATATATTGGCTTCCCTTCCCATGGAAATTGTAATCCATGTTTTACAAAAGGTCAAGTATAACTTGAACTCCCCCTCAAAAAGAAGTTTTCTATCTGAAACATAGTTGCCTCAAAATGAGTCTAGATCTAGTGTGTAAAGCTAATGATAATGAGATATGTAAGATGCCTAATCTCAGTAGTTAAGATGGACACAATTCCTATGTGCACAAGACTCCTCCCCCGTGTTATCCGTGCTACAGGCCAGGTGCACATATGAACTACTCCAGGTTAGCCATGGACTCAAAAATGCTATTGTAACAGTTGGATGGTGGGAAGGCGAAGCCTATCCCCACCCCACCCCACCCCCACACTCCGTAAGAGCTGGTACGATCTTCTCCATTTGTGTTAGCTGTGCGAGATTGAGGTTATCCTCTTGAACCTTTGCTAACTCATGTTTGACTTGATTTCCTTCCCTGTGTGTATGCTGAAAGTTGATCTCAAGTGTATTCTTCCTTGTGTGTATTCTTCCTTCATATTTATTATCATGACGGCCTATAAACATTCAAGTTCCACAATGAGCGGTAGAAATTGATGTTTAATACTCACCTTTATTGCTCTTATGGCTGCTAAGAGTTCTGCTTGTAGAGCATTCTGAACCTGGATCGTTTCAGAGGCCATGGCCACACAAGTTGCTCAAGTGTTTATGATAACGAAACCAATCCTTAATAGACAATTAAGTTTATATTAAGCATCCGAGTTCAGTTTAAATCCCTGATCAGGAGGTTTCCAGGAGAATATAACAAAAAAAATCTTTGGTTTCGTAATCAGAGTGGGCAGAAGTCCGGATGCAATAAAATCATTCTAGTTCTCATGATAACTCATGTGATTGAAATTCAAAATTTGAGCTGAGAGAGAGAGAGAGAGAGTTAATTTGTGTAATTATAAACTGAAAGTTGTATGCCACACTATAAAAAGTTTGGTTATTCTTGGATTTCCATAACAGCTAGCAAGCAACAAATGACAAAGTGTGAATGACTCTAATTCTAGTTGAAGATCCAGCTTTTCAAGACAATATCCAAGAAAACCTATCATATATATGATCAAATTGTCTTGTAACCATTCCTAGTCTATGAAAAATATAATCCTAGATTCTCAATGCAAAGGGACAGTCATTAAAAAATGAGTCATTGTGTCGGTGTGAGGGAAGTGTGGGCATTTAGAAACAATTGATATCCCCGTTCTTTGTAAAATGTTGTCAAAGGGAATAATATTATTTAAAACTTTCCACATAAAGATTGAGAATTTAAGAGGAATATACATGTGCCATACCTGGGATAGGGAATGAACCTTGTTTCTTTTCTTCCTCATCTCTTTGATCGTTGATGAAAGGGTGAACTTACCCGAGTTTGTTGGTTTCCAGATCATCTTGTCGCCATTTTCAGTAAGAGTAACCTATGTGGCAAGGTTTTGTAGCTCCTGATATGGTATAGAACCCTGCAGAAGAGAAAAATAATGCTGCTTTTGCAGCAAGAAATACTTCACATGTAAAAGGGGGAAGGAATAGATGTTGATTGTGTCCATTTTTTTCCATAGGGGACTTTTTCCAAGCCAGTTAGCCAGCCAAAATTTACAGTTGCCTCTCCCTATCAGTATCTGTGAGTTTAAATCAGCGAACTCTGAAACTGAGATCACTCTTCTCCAAGCCTCTGATTTTCTGTTAGTTTATGCAATGAACCATATTTATTTAGCCCAAAGGGTCTTTCCCTGTTGAGATTTCCACTAAATTTTAACCGAGAATCCCTGTATGGTTGTCCTAAATTCCATAAGACCTAATCAATTCTCATCCTTGGGGTAGCACAGTGAATTCCATGACTTCCAGTGTTTTTAAACCCTTAATGAGTTTTGCCCCAAAAAAAGTTGGAGCATATAGAACTGATATTTTTGAATGTTTGTGTAGTTGGTGCAGTAATGCACCAGGTGTGCTTTGGGATATATACAAAGAATGACATGTTTGATCAGTATTAATATTCATGCTTAGTTTAGCCACTCATTGTTCCATTTACCTATTTTAGAGTTAATTCTTAACTAAATTATGAAACTATATGTTCTTTTTTCCCTTGGATATTTTAACTCCAAGATAGAGAAATATTGGGAAGTGGCCCCATAGCATTCTAGTCTTAGATTTAATCAGTTTAACCCTGAATGACCTAACCCTCTTTCCTATCATAAATACACTCTTTAGAAAGTTTACCTTTTGTCCCGTTGCAATCTCATATGTTTTAAGAATTGGACCAGGTTTTTGATTGATTTATTCGTCTCTCTTAAGAAAATAGCAGTATTATCCGCATAAGATAAATGGGTGATAGTTTCAGCTCCTCTAGGAAGAATGAAAATTTCTATATAATCATTTTTGGAACATAAATTTTAGTCCCCTGTTCATCAATTCAGTTATGACATTAAAGAGAGCAGGGGGTGGTGGATCCTCTTGTTTCAAACCTATTGAAGTTTTAAAGAAACCATAGGGCCATCCATTTATAAGAACAAAAAACCAGGAGTTGTTAATATTATCAATTATTAGAGCTGCTAAATGTCCATGGAATCTAAACTTTAATAGAAGTGAATTTAGCATTGGCAATGATACACGTTCGAATGCTTTAGACATATCTATTTTTGCAATCATGTTCATAGAGTGAGATTTAGAGTCTAATAGCCTTACCATCTCTTGCATACTGAATATGCTCTCGACAATCTCCCTATTCTGTATGAAGGTCGATTGTTCATGGGTGATACATTTAGGTAGTAGAGGCCGATTGCGGTGAAAAGTGAAGTTTTTGGTAGTTTGGGTTCATTAGTGGCATTTTTTAAAGGAAGAACATATTGAATGCTCATCAATGAAAACACTAAAAGGTACCATTTTAAAAAATAGTTTATCATTAATGATAGAATATGATAGAAATGGTTTGATAACATTGAGACATGATAATGAGTTTCTTGGGTAGAAATATTGATGTAGTGCATGTAATTTTTATTAATTTGATATTGTAGGATATGTTTTCAATGTAGTAACGTGACATTAAACGTTAAGGATTGTAGTAACTTGATGTTGGATGGAATCATTTGTAGTGTAGAAGTGTACATTGTATGGAACTTCTAAGTTTTGTACATCGGTTAATTTGTAGAGATGTACCGTGCCATCGAGAGGCGTAAGCATGTTTATGCCAACGTTAGTAGGGTGAGCGATAAATTTGTTGGCCTTATGGATGAGTTAATTGAGTACACCATTGGTCATGCGAAGTAAATTTTAGGACTACGTCGTGATTGCAAAAATTAAAACCGTACTGATGATAGGGACATGTTGAAATTCCATCTGTACAAGAGAGAGTTCACAAAAAATTATTTATTTAGGATGTTTTATGGTAAAAAGACACTGCCGAAAGTAGTAGTTGGTCGTAATGGAGAGTGTTTTAAAGATGTAAATTTGGATGATATTTGTGAGGAGGTAGTGGATGAATTTAAGGGGAGGCCCGTGGTTGTCTAATTTCTTAGGTGAGAAGGATAAACAGCTATATCTGGGTTGCAAGAAGAAAGACATGGTCATGTCATGTTTGATAGAGTTGTTTAACTTGAAAGTTGTTGGTTCGTGGAGTGACACTAGCATGGATAAGTTTTTTCATTTTTTTTTGAATGATTTCGAACGGTAATGGGTTACCAGACAACCTCTATGATGCTAAGAGAATTGCGTAAAAAAACTTTCTTGTCCAAACGATTATGTTTCATATAAGAGTTATTAGGAGCATGAGATGGCTTGCCCTTTATGCCCTGTATCCCGTAATTAATAAAAAAGAGAAATCAGGTTGTCGATGGAGAGCTCGTATTGAAGTTAAGGAAATAGGTCTCTGCCAAATGCATCTCGTAACTTCCAATTGTTCTGATGCCAAAGTGGTAGTTTAAGAGAGCTATAGAGGCAAAGAGCATGACATGGTACATGGAAAGACAGTGTTATGATGATGATATAATTTGTCATCTGGCTGATGCAGATTAATGGAAGAAATTTAACAAGATGTATCCAAAGTTTGCATCTGAAACAAGGAATCTAAGGATGGCTTTGTGTACCAATGATATTGACCCCTTTAGTAACATGTTGTCAAAATACATTTCATGGCTAGTTCTGCTAGTTATACACCATCATCCTCCCTATTTGTGCATGAAGAGGAAATATGACTTAATGCCTTTGATGATTTTGGGCCCAAAAAATCCAAGAAACTACATCGATACATATTTGGCCCCTCTGATACAAGATTTGAAGGAATTTTGTTCCCATGGTATTGTTGTGTACAATGGTTTTCGTAGAACAGAGTTCACTTTGAATGTCAACCTATTTTGTACGAAATGTTTTTTCCCGGTATATGGTTTACTTCTGGGTTATGTAGTGAAGGGCCACAAGACATATCCCGTATATGTGGAAGGGAAAGATTTGCAGAACTTTAAAAATGGTCGGAAGACCATTTATCTTGGGTATCATAAATTCCTCCCGGCGAAGCACAAGTTTTGAGATGATGAGGTTCATTTCGAATGTGAGGAAGGATTTGGTTGAGCTTGGTATTAGAATGGATCTAGCTCTAGAGGTGAGAGGGAAGCGAACGTACCTGCTTCTTTCCCCTTACAACATATCAGTCGGTGAGAAGAGATCGGTGTTTGAGTGTTTTGAAGGAATGAAGGTACCATCTGGTTACTCTTCTGATATTAATCGTTTTGTGAGTGATGAATTGCACCTTAATACCTTGAAGTCGCACGATTGTCATGTCTTGGTGCAACAATTGTTTCCCATTACCATCTGCAATGTTATGGAGGAGTACGTCAGATTTTGCGTTATGCGCATTTGTTTCTTCTTCAAATCCATTTTTCAGAAGAATTTAAGCAGACAAAAGCTCAATAAGTTGGAGCGGTAGGGGGTTATAGTTTTATCGAGAAGTACTTTTCCCATTCACTCTTTGATATAATCATGGTTCACCTAGTGATCCACTATGTTAAGGAAATCAGAATCTGCAATCTTTTTTGAATCCAATGGATGTACCCATTCAATCGGCAGATGGGGGTTTTTAAGGGTTATGTTCTCAATCAATCCAAAACTATGGGATCAAAATTTCCATAATTTTGGATCCAGACCGGTCGGGCCGGGTCACAAATTAAGTGACCCAAATCGACCCAATTCATATAAGAAAAAATATATTTTTTATAATTTATTCAAATAAAATAAATAAATTTTAAATGTATTAATATTTAAATAACAAATTATTTTCATATAATTTAAAATAAGGATATTATATTATATTAAACTAGAGGAGTACCATTGCGCGGTATTATTAATTAAAATATTGGGATGTACATTTTGTGTCTTACATTTAAATTGAAACAAATTTTATTAAAAATTTTAGAGTTTAGTCATCTAAGAAAAACTATATGAGTTATGAAGTGAAATAATTAATTTATTTACAAATCGTTAAATATTGAATGCAATAAAAACTGATTATTTTCATAATATTTCATTCAAATTTTTAAAAGTAATTATTTATATGTTGAGATTCATTTTAAAATGTTATCATAATTATGTGTATCACATTTCAATAAATAAAAGTAAATATCAAATGACCTAATTAGTCTCATTAATTATAAAATATCATCATTTAACAGTTAACCGGTTTAAAACAAGATTTTATCATATCTAATAAATCAATATTATGCATATTTCTATCAAAAGTAATCTATCATTGTATAAAAAATCTGATCATTTTGTTATTTCACATTATGTGTTTATTTGGATTTTCTTTAGTGATATATATAGATATAGTATAAGATATTCATGGTTTTAAAAATATATTTAGAATTTATATATTTTAACAAGTTAAGATTGATTATATATATTAAATAATTAAAATCAGTAACATATTATAATATTAGTATGTTATTTTTGGACAACTTGGATTTAAGTAAGTCAAAATGAGTTCAATATCCGCGGTTGACATCACCTAACAAACAATTTCTATTATATGGTGCTTAGAATAATTTGAAGTTAGGTTAGTCAAAATGACTTCAATATCCCCGGTTAACAGCAAGAAGCAAACAATTTCTATTATATGGTGCTTGGTAATATAAATTATTCAGTTAATAAATAAAATAAAATTATTTTCATTCCATTTAGTCAGAATACTTTTAATAGTTCAATTAAGAAAATATAATTTTACTAAAATTTATTTATAAAAGTATGCATATTTATATATATTTCATATTTTAATAAATATGTTGATTATAATTAATAGTAGTTTTACAAAAAAATTATCTTTATAATTATATAATTTTAAGAATGTTATAATTTGTTTATGAAGTAAATTAATGGTGGATATGTTGAATTAAACTAATTTTAAAAATAAATATAAAGAATGATTTTTTAAAATAAAAATGGGGCAAAAATGAAGATGGGTCAAAACGGGTCGATTTGGGTCAAAATCTGAGCAGGCCCAACCTAACCTATCCCAAATTGAATTGAATCACTTGACCCAAATTGGACATTGATACCACCCGACCTAATTGGGTTGGATAAAACATGGGTTGGGTCGGAGAGCGTTGGGCATTTTGAACACTCCCAGCGCTTATTATTCCATGTTGATTTAAACTATTTCTTTTTTATGATTTTTTAAAGAATGATTTTTTTAAAATAAAATGGGGCAAAAATGTAAATGGGTCAAAATGAGTTAATTTTGGTCAAAATTTGATCCGACCCAACCCGGCCTAACCCAAATTGAATTATCCCACTTGACATGAGAGGTGTAACCATGTATATGATAATGGTAGTAGGATGAGCAATGAATTTGTTTGTTTTTTGGATAAGTTTATTGAGTACGCCTTTGGTCGTGAGAAGAGAATCTTATTCTCATGTCGTGATTCCAAAAATTGAAACCATATTGATGATAAGGACTTGTTGAAACTCTATTTGTACAACAGAGAGTGCACAAAATATTATTTGGTTTGGACGTTTCATGCTGCAAAAACACTGCCGAAAGTAGTAGTTATTAGTAATGAAAAGTGTTTTGGAAATGTAAATTTTGATGATATTTGTGAGAAGGTAGTGGATTAATTTAAGAGGAGGCCCGATGTTGTCTAATTTCTTAGGTGAGAAGGATAAAAGTTGTATTTAGGTTTCAAGAAGAATGACACAATCATGTCAAGTTTGATAGAGTTATTTAACTATAAAATTCTTGGTTTGTGGAGTGATATTGGCGTGAATAACTTGCTTCATTTTTTTAAAGAGAAGCTTTCGGCAGACAATGGGTTACCAGACAACCTCTGTGATGTTAAGAGAATTTTGTGTCCTATATGAATGGAGTATAAAAAATATATGTTTGTCCAAACAATTGTGTTTTGAATAGAGCATGAGGTGGCTTGCCCCGTATTCCATGCATTCCATTATAAAAAAATAAGAAGTAGAAATCAGGTTCTCAAAGGAGAGCTTGTAGTGAAGGCTAGTAAACGAGTCCCTGCCAAATGCATGTGGTACCTTCCGGTTGTTCTGAGGCTAAAGTGGTTGTTTAAGAATGTTAAGATGACAAAGAAGATGACATGGTACATCGATAGCTGGCGTTATGACGATGATATGATTTGTCATCCAGTTGGTGTAGATCAATGGAAGAAATTTGACAAGATGTATCCAAAGTTTGCATCTGAAACAAGAAATTTGAGGATGGGTTTGTGTACTGATGGTATAAACCCTTTTAGAAACATGTCGTTGAAACACATTCCACTGCCAGTTATGCTCGCAATATACAAGCTTCCTCCCTATTTGCGCATGAACAATAAATATGTGTTGATGCATTTGATGATGTGGGGGTTGAAACAGCCAGGCAATGACATTGATACGTATCTAGCCCCTCTGATAGAAGATTTGAAAGAATTGTGGTTCTGATGTTTTTTTGTGTATGGTGGTTTTCATAGAACACAGTTCACTTTGAATGTGATGCTATATATTACGATAAATGATTTTATGGCATATAGTAATCTTTCGGGTGATGTAAACAAAGACCACAAGGCATGTCCCGTTTGCACGGAGGGGACAAATTTCTAGTAGTTGAAGAATGTTCGGAAGACCATGTATCTTCAGCATTGGAATTTCCTTCCACTGAAGCACAATTTTAGAGATGACACGGTTCATTTTGAATGCGAGAAATGATTTGGTTGAACTTAATATTAGAGCCGATCTAAGCCCAGGATGAGAGAAACAAACGTACCCACCTTTGGCCCCTTACAACCTATCAGTCAATGAGAGGATATCGATGTGTGACGGTATTCAAGGAATGAAGGTACCATCTGATTACTCTTCTAATGTTAGTCATTTTGTGAATGATGACTTTCGCCTTAATGACTTGAAGTTGCACGATTGTCACATCCTGATCCAACAATTGTTGGTCATCACCATCTGGGGTGTTATGGAGGAGAACGTAAGATTTTTCGTTATGAGCATGTGTTTCTTATTCAAATCCATTTTTCAAAAGAATATAAGCACAAAATAACTCAATGACTTGGAGCTAGAAGGGGATGTAGTGTTTTGTCAGTTCGACAAGTACTTTCTCCATTCATTCTCTGACATCATGATTCGCCTAGTAATCCATTCGTTGAGGGAAATATGAATATGCGGCCACGTAGGAATGCATTACATGTGCTAATTCAAGCGCCACATGGGGGTTTTCATAGGTTAGATTCACAATCTCAGCCGACTGGAAGCTAGCATCGTTCAAAGGTACGTCACCAAGGAGATTATTGGGTACTGTACTACTAATTTAGTTGGAAAGAGAGATGTTTGAGAACTAGCGCACAGTGGTCGGAACAATGGGACTTCACACTCAAAAGGTACAATTTATACACCCTTAAATGCTAAGTTTATGAATGTATATCTATATGTCTTGTGGAACAGTAACCAGAAAAAAATTTATGTTCAGGAACACATATCCCTTTTAGGAGAACTCCATCCCTACTAGGCATCGAATAAATTACAGGTGGATAATTCTTTTGTAATTTTGAATTGGTTTTATATTCAGTGCATGCTGATGATATTCCCGGTAAACTTCGTGCTTTTGCAAGGGTGGCCAACTGTAACGTCAAAACATACCAAAGGGTATGATATTGATGCATATAGTTTTTCCAACGTTGCACAAGGACAGAAAGAGCACAACGCAAAAACACCGGTATGTACATTGAATCTAAATCGATATGGCAGTATAGAAATAAAGACTGAAATTCTATTGTGGTATGAAGGCTGCGTAAGGTTGCCTTGCTAAATCATAGGCACCGGTAAAGAGCAATTTTGCTTGGGTTCCTCAACCGGTGCTCCATACTTAGTAGAAAAAATTCTCCTTTGCTGTCTTGTTCAATTTTATTTTTAAAAATGGATTTTGAACATCCTCACGCAGCCTATTTGTTGCATCATTTGCACCGGTTGCATGACATTAGAACCAAGGCTTGGTTATTTTTCATATTTAAAGTAACCTCATTGCTTGTTCCTTCTTTTAATACAAAACATAATAACTCCATCTACATACCTACCAAACAACCACATTCCAATTTGTCCCGGAGACCAAACAAGAACAAGGTGAGGCCATATTTTGTATTATTCATGCATAAATTTACCTCACTTTCACATACAAGAATATGGTTTTCACTTTCATTACATAGAAATTAGATCCTATGATATAATCTACTATTCAGTTATTTTGTATCTAAAACATTTTCATTCAGTTATCTACAACTTGTTTTCAATTTTGATATTATATTGGAAGTCTTGGAATGTTTGTTCATGTATTTAACTCCTAATTTTTGTTACTTTTAGGTTGCATACAAGGTTTTTGGTAAAATGCTTGTATGGGATTTCAAGAGATGTCACCAAAAACTCCATTGATGAGGCCACCTAATGCATCATCATCACACCGGATAGTGGATCCCCTAGCAAGTATCTGGATTATACATTTGTGTTCGAGGTAAGGGTCCTCGCACAAACTAACAAAATGCATAGACCTTATCAGGAAAGGGGAATAGAGGCATCTCCCCAATTCGAAGAATCAATCTGGATTCTACAATGGGAAATTTTATTGTGATACACCACCTACTTTCAACCTTTCTCTCATCAGTGAGTTCTACGCAAATTTGAGATCTGGGTCGAGTAAGGATGTGGTTCTTTGCAGCGGTAAATTAGTTCTGCTCTCTTTGAAATAAAAAAATTATAAATGTTTCCCAATGTTCCAAAGTATGAGGACGAATACCTCACATTACATATTGCCTACAGTGATGATTATGATTATGATTATGATAGTGAAGTAGCTAAGGAGATCTTAAGGGTTGTTACAAGAGGTGGAACCGATGTCGATACACTTGTTATGCCTGATTAGTCAAAAATTTTGAAACTAACCCCTGAAATGAATGGATGGTATCATTTTGTAGCTGCTGGTATGGATCCCGTCACAGTCAACACAGAAGTGCACGAAATTAGGTTGACTGACTTGTACGTTATAAAGAAGAAACTCTGATGGATTGTTGGGTCTCGAATCCTTTTGAAATTTAATGTGGAATTTGGACAAGTCAGGGTGCTACAGTTTCAGTAGCCTCAAAGCATCACTTTTTTCTGAAGCAGGCGTCCCTCATTATCCCCATGACAGCTACAGCCAGCCGATAGGTAAGATTTCTAAAGTCGGAGCGCTGCAGGTAGGTATACAAATTTGTAAACGAATTCCAAATTTTAAAGAACATGGTGCGATTACATGAAAAATGTATTAAGCTTCAATTTTCCAAGTGCAATTAATGTTGTTGGACCTTTCACGTGCTACCACGAAACTAAAAACGAGGAGCAGGCTAATGTGGAGACTAGTTCATGAGATATGGAGTCCACTGCTCAGTTTTGGGAAGTAGAACTGTTTGCACATTATTATTCCTAAAGTTAGATCATTTTGTGTAATTTGTGGAGATTAGACATTAGTAACGTATCCTTTCTTATATTTGTAACCTTATGTTAGTACTTCATGAAAAAAAATCATTTATTTATTATTTTCAAGGTTAACTTACCGCACAGAACTCCCATGAGCCTAACGGCTTCACCGTACACATCATGAAGTACCATGTCAACTTTGGTATCACCCGTGTGCAAAGAAATGAGGCATATATATGTGGTTTGTTTTTAGAATGTTGGTCGCAGTGTAATTTATCCAGAACTTAGACAAGAACTCTCTGGTTAGATTTTAGGCCCTTTCGTTGACCCCAATTCAGTAAAAATATCCAAGTCAAGATCGGGACATGGTGAACTAAATTTTGGTATTGCCAATTTTTTCACCATCCCCCACATTCTTGGAGAGACCTAAGTGAAAAAAATAAAATGTTTAGTCGTAACTTGAAGTTCAATTCCGTTCGAACAGGGGGTACCACTGACATCCCCAGTGGCCTATTTACTTTTTTGAAGTCAAATTTGATTAACTTTGACCCTAAATATAAACTAATATATATACAATAAATATATCATGTGAGATATTGTTAGATTCATCTTAACATCTATTTTCTGAATATCAAATTTTTATACGGAATTTTTGTATGTAGTAAGAGGTATTGACGGTCAAACACGATCATTAAAGATCGTGAAAAGTAAATATGCCAATAATCATGGGACAGAGGGTGTATTAAGTAATCAACTACAATTCACTATAGAACATATACTATCACTTTTCGACTTTTCCACATGTCTTAAATGTTAATCAAACTTTTTTTATTTTCATAATTAGTCAAGATTATGAATATTTTAGTAGTTCTAAGCGTTGGAAAATAACGTAACCCAAATGCACATGAAAAGATCCAAGGGCAATGTCGATTATACTTGGTGTACGAAACTCCCCCCGAGCCTCTCGGCTTCACCGCACACATTGTGAAGTACCATGTGAACTTATGTCCCACCTGGGTACGAAGATATGATGCTTATGAATGGTTTTCAAAATTATGGGGCAACAACCTAATTTACCCAAATTTTATATAACCACTCAATATTCAGATTCGAGACTCTTCTGTTTACCCATTGAGGCCCAAATCTCCTAGTCATGATTGTGACGTGGTGAATTGAATTTTAAATTTTCCAATTTCGTGAATTGATGTCTCTCACTTTCTTGGAGGGATCTAAGAGCAAAAAGTAAATAAGTTTGCTCGTAACTCGAACTTTGTCTGCTCAAACCGGAGGGTAATATTAATAATCCCAATGCATATTCCAAGTCTGGACCGGAAGAATCATGAGGGGTCGGTCACTCAAACACATCCTCAAGTGATTTCAAAGTCACACTTTTACTTTTAAGTAATCAACTACAAATGACTATTGAACATATACTAGCACTTTTCAACATTTCATGAACATATCCAAATAAATATGAAAATATGTGTAATTCTATATTGCAATGGAAAATGTCGTAAACCAAATGAACATAAAAATTACCTAAGTGGCCTATGTAGTAAAATACCGGTGCGTATGTTCCTATTCTACAGTAGTGATTGTAGATCGCGTATGAAACACCCCCGAGGCTCCCGAGTTTATCGTATACACCATGGAGTAACATATCGACCTAAGTCCCACTCGGGGGGGACTGGAGGGGAAGTTGTAACAGTTGGCAGGAAAAAAGAAAAGTTTTTTTGGTAAAATTTAGTTGGGAAATATATAAGCACCGGTATACTACTCAAAGGCATCGGTTATACAACCAGTGTTACATACTTTGAATTTTGTTTAGCTCTTTGCTCTCTGGTCCAAAATCGGAAATTAAAATAAAAAGGGGATACATAGTTGCGTTGCTACAACATAGGCACTGGTTCAACCAACATAGGTATCGGTGTGTGAACTGGTGCTCCATGCTTATACTTTTTTTGCTTCTTTGCTCTCGGTTCTGAAAAACATATAAACCAAATATTTGGAAAAAAACCTCACATAGCTGTGTTGATACGGCATAGTCACCTATTAAAAATCAAAAGAATCGATTGGTGTACCGGGGCTCCATACTTTTGGAATTTTTCATAACATTCTGGCCAACATTTAATAACATAGGCACCGGTTTCTTCACTTTCGTACTGGGGTTATATTGCGACTATAAACAAAAAAATTGAAACTCCCTCAAACCACTTCATCTTCTTCCATTCACACCATGATCATGTCCTCCATAACTTCTCCATACGGGGCTATTACTGTGGGTCTGGGAGATATACAATTTTGGTTTTTCTTAGAAAAACAATCGCGGTAATACAAGGAACAGTAAAAAAGAAAAGAGAAAAGTGCTTTTATAACCCTACTTTTTTTACACAAGTACCAATATAACATTTTGATAATTGAAAGTGCAAATATAACCCTAAATAGTTGATATAAATACTATTTTACCCAAATTGGCAGATTTAGGCCAGAATTGGGTAAAAAAGAAATTTTACCCATCTAAAAAAATTGAAAAATATATTTTTAAAAAGAAATTTACTATTGTACTCCTAATTCTCCTTCTCCTAAATCCTAACACAAATTTATTCTTCTTCTTGGTTTCCGCTCAACTACCATCTTGTCTCCTTTCTTCACATAATCGCTTCTCCAATTTCTTACACCGAAGTCACAATCGCCAACAGGTCTTCTTTACCATCAACCTCCCACAAACCACCCATCATATCTGCCCCACCTATCTATCCGGCATCGTGGAGGAATTCAAAAACCCACCCCCTAACTGTAACCCTACCCAGCATCATGGTGATAGGAGTGGCGGGTGGTGGCAAGGGCAGGAGTGGCAGGGGTTGGGCTGGTGGGAGTGGCGAGGGATGGGCTAGCAGGTAGTGGCGGGAGTGGGAGTAGCAAGGGCTAGGCTGGGGTGGATTATGGTGAGTCATTGCCCATATATGATGCAATCCGATGGAATTTGTGTGTATTTCGATGGAAGTTAAACGGTAGAGCTAGGCAGAGTCGGAACTTTTTCATGCGGGTGACGAGAAAGGAGTAAACAAGGCGGCACCAACTAGGAGTGGTGGCTGATGGAGGAGTGGGGGTGGCACAAGGGTAAAATTTTCCTAACACTTTAAGGTTTAGGCTAAAGGGCATTTTAGTCAATTTATGTGCAGTCAGTGCTGGAAATAGTGTTTTATGATTATATTGGCACTTTTATCAACTAGTTAGCGTTATTTTGTACTAAAAATTATCTGAGAGACTTTCTCAATTAGGTTGGGTTATATTGGCATATATAACCTAAAGAATAACTTCTACAGCGGTTAACCCTTGATTTGGTGGGATTTCCTTGACCATTTTCCCATCCAAAAGTGAGCATAGTAAA